>RXON01000678.1:0-36248 GCA_009667805.1 Leptobrachium leishanense
ATAAAGAGAGAGGATAGTAATACAGAGGGAATGTACACTATACAGAGAGAGGATAGTAATAGAGGGAATGTACACTATACAGAGAGAGAGGATAGTAATACAGAGGGAATGCACACTATACAGAGAGAGGATAGTAATACAGAGGGAATGTACACTATACAGAGAGAGGATAGTAATACAGAGGGAATGTACACTATACAGAGAGAGGATAGTAATACAGAGGGAATGTACGCTATACAGAGAGATGATAGTAATAGAGGGAATGTACACTATACAGAGAGAGAGGATAGTAATAGAGGGAATGTACACTATACAGAGAGAGAGGATAGTAATACAGAGGGAATGACACTATATACAGAGAGAGGATAGTAATACAGAGGGAATGTACACTATACAGAGAGAGGATAGTAATACAGAGGGAATGTACACTATACAAGAGAGAGGATAGTAATACACGGGAATGTACACTATACAGAGAGAGGATAGTAATACAGAGGGAATGTACGCTTTACAGAGAGATGATAGTAATAGAGGGAATGTACACTATACAGAGAGAGGATAGTAATACAGAGGGAATGTACACTATACAGAGTGAGGATAGTAATACAGAGGGAATGTACACTATACAGAGAGAGGATAGTAACACAGAGGGAATGTACACTATACAGAGAGAGGATAGTAATACAGAGGGAATGTACACTATACAGAGAGAGGATAGTAATACAGAGGGAATGTACGCTATACAGAGAGATGATAGTAATAGAGGGAATGTACACTATACAGAGAGAGAGGATAGTAATAGAGGGAATGTACACTATACAGAGAGAGAGGATAGTAATACAGAGGGAATGCACACTATACAGAGAGAGGATAGTAATACAGAGGGAATGCACACTATAAAGAGAGAGGATAGTAATACAACGGGAATGTACACTATACAGAGAGAGGATAGTAATACAGAGGGAATGCACACTATAAAGAGAGAGGATAGTAATACAACGGGAATGTACACTATACAGAGAGAGGATAGTAATACAGAGGGAATGTACACTATAAAGAGAGAGGATAGTAATACAGAGGGAATGTACGCTATACAGAGAGATGATAGTAATAGAGGGAATGTACACTATACAGAGAGAGGATAGTAATACAGAGGGAATGTACACTATACAGAGTGAGGATAGTAATACAGAGGGAATGTACACTATACAGAGAGAGGATAGTAACACAGAGGGAATGTACACTATACAGAGAGAGGATAGTAATACAGAGGGAATGTACGCTATACAGAGAGAGAGGATAGTAATACAGAGGGAATGTACACTATACAGAGAGAGGATAGTAATACAAAGGGAATGCACACTATACAGAGAGAGGATAGTAATACAGAGGGAATGTACACTATACAGAGAGAGGATGGTAATACAACGGGAATGTACACTATACAGAGAGAGGATAGTAATACAGAGGGAATGTACACTATACAGAGAGAGGATAGTAATACAAGGGAATGCACACTATAGAGAGAGGATAGTAATACAGAGGGAATGCACACTATACAGAGAGAGGATAGTAATACAGAGGGAATGTACACTATACAGAGAGAGGATAGTAATACAGAGGGAATGTACACTATACAGAGAGAGGATAGTAATACAAAGGGAATGCACACTATACAGAGAGAGGATAGTAATACAGAGGGAATGCACACTATACAGAGTGAGGATATTAATACAGAGGGAATGTACACTATACAGAGAGAGGATAGTAACACAGAGGGAATGTACACTATACAGAGAGAGGATAGTAATACAGAGGGAATGTACGCTATACAGAGAGAGAGGATAGTAATACAGAGGGAATGTACACTATACACAGAGAGGATAGTAATACAGAGGGAATGTACGCTATACAGAGAGAGAGGATAGTAATACAGAGGGAATGTACACTATACAGAGAGATGATAGTAATAGAGGGAATGTACACTATACAGAGAGAGGATAGTAATACAGAGGGAATGTACACTAAACAGAGAGAGGATAGTAACACAGAGGGAATGTACACTATACAGAGAGAGGATAGTAATACAGAGGGAATGTATGCTATACAGAGAGAGAGGATAGTAATACAGAGGGAATGTACACTATACAGAGAGGATAGTAATACAGAGGGAATGTACACTATACAGAGAGATAATAGTAATACAGAGGGAATGTACACTATACAGAGAGAGGATAGTAATACAGAGGGAATGTACACTATACAGAGAGAGGAGAGTTATACAGAGGGAATGTACGCTATACAGAGAGAGGATAGTAATACAGAGGGAATGTACACTATACAGAGAGAGGATAGTAATACAGAGGGAATGTACACTATACAGAGAGAGGATAGTAATACAGAGGGAATGAACACTATACAGAGAGAGGAGAGTAATACAGCGGGAATGTACGCTATACAGAGAGAGGATAGTAATACAGAGGGAATGTACACTATACAGAGAGAGGATAGTAATACAGAGGGAATGTACACTATACAGAGAGAAGATAATAGATTCTCAAAAAGAAGGAACGCACCGGTGAGCTCAGCAACACCAAAGGACCAGGGAGACCACGGAAAGCAACTGTGGTGGATGACCGAAGAATTCTTTCCCTGGTGAAGAAAACACCCTTCACAATAGTTGGCCAGATCAAGAACACTTTCCAGGAGGTAGGTGTATGTGTGTCAAAGTCAACAATCAAGAGAACACTTCACCAGAGTGAATACAGAGGGTTCACCACAAGATGTAAACCATTTGTGAGCCTCAAAAACAGCAAGGCCAGATTAGAGTTTGCCAAACAACACCTAACAAAGCCTTCACAGTTCTGGAACAAGATCCTATGGACAGATGAGACCAAGATCAACTTGTACCAGAGTGATGGGGAGAGAAGAATATGGAGAAGGAAAGGAACTGCTCATGATCCTAAGCATACCACCTCATCAGTGAAGCATGGTGGTGGTAGTGTCATGGCGTGGGCATGTATGGCTGCCAATGGAACTGGTTCTCTTGTATTTATTGATGATGTGACGGCTGACAAAAGCAGCAGGATGAATTCTGAAGTGTTTGGGACAATATTATCTGCTCACATTCAGCCAAATGCTGCAGAACTCATTGGACGGCGCTTCACAGTGCAGATGGACAATGACCCAAAGCATACTGCAAAAGCAACCAAAGAGTTTTTGAAGGGACAGAAGTGGAATGTTATGCAATGGCCAAGTCAATCACCTGACCTGAATCCCATTGAGCATGCATTTCACTTGCTGAAGACAAAACTGAAGGGAAAATGCCCCAAGAACAAGCAGGAACTGAAGACAGTTGCAGTAGAGGCCTGGCAGAGCATCACCAGGGATGAAACCCAGCGTCTGGGGATGTCTATGCATTCCAGACTTCAGGCTGTGATTGACTGCAAAGGATTTGCAACCAAGTATTAAGAAGGGAAAGTTTGATTTATGATTATTATTCTGTCCCATTACTTTTGGTCCCTTAACAAGTGGGGGCACATCTGCAAACTGCTGTAAGTCCTACACCGTTCACCTGAGATGGATGTACATACCCTCACATTAAAGCTGACAGTCTGCAGTTAAAGCACATTGTGTTTGTTTCATTCCAACTCCATTGTGGTGGTGTATAGAGCTACAGATATTACAATTGTGTCCATGTCCCAATATTTCTGGACCTGACTGTATCTCTTTCCATCTTAAACAAATCATCATAGGCAGCTTTCAGTTGATTAGTTACGTCAGGGGAAGGATCCTCCCTCTTACGTCTCGTAAGGGAGTCTATCTTGGTTAATATCTGAATTCTTCCTGTTACATTAATTTGAAGTGTGAGGCCCATTTAATGCAAACGCCTCTAAGGACCGCTTTATGAGCGCGCCAACACAGAGACGGCGATACTTCAGGGATGTCATTGTGTTGAAAATAGGTCTGCAAATATTCTGAGATATCTTTAACCACTAAGGGATCAGCAAGCAGTTTGTCATTCAATCTCCACGGTGATTTACCATAGTCACTGTAGGTTTGGCGTATAGATAGCGTTATAGGCGCATGGTCTGACCATGTCCTTGTGTGAATTGTACAGTCAGCGACAAACGGCAATAAAGTTCCTGGAGCAAAAAAATGATCTATACGAGTGTATGAGTCATGAGTGTAGAATAAAATGTATAATCCCGTTCGTTTGGGCGCATTAGTCTCCAAACATCATATAAACCATTACGCGATAAGAGCTCATCAAGCTTTTGCGCCTTCGAAACGCCGCTCTACTATCTTGACGTATGAGTTACCGAAGAATGGTCTAAGGAGGGGTTGGTACCCATATTAAAATCTCCACAGTAAAGAACAAGTCCTGTCTGGACAATGGACACCTTACTACACAGATTACCTAGAAATTGGACCTGGTTGGTGTTAGGGCAATATGTATTAATCAAAGTGTAGGGCTTCTGATTTATTGTGCAAACTAGAATCAAGTAACGGCCCATCGGGTCCACGATCTTCCTATGCAACACAAGAGAAACCCGATTATGTATCAATACAGTGACTCCTTTAGCTTTAGTAGGACCTACCGCATGGAACTGGTTTTGATACTGCGGCCAAAAGAGACGGGGGTGGTTAAGTCTTTTAAAGTGCGTTTCTTGCAGTCAAACAATATCCGCATTAAATGTACGCAATTCGGCATATAAAGAGAGGCGTTTCACCGGTAGATTTAGGCCTTTTACGTTATAAGACAAAACCTTCAAAGACATTCAAGGAAAACAATAACCCGGCATAATGGCATAACCGTTAACCCAATTAACTCCAGCATAGGTGCAGAGTAACTTTTCGTGGAGTACATGGTGCAGTTTTCAGCAATGAATTCAATCGTGCCGAGATAAAAACAAAAAGAGAAATCAGAAAAGGAAAAACATGAATAACAAGAAGTGACCGACCTCCAACGAGCCGTCAAAGCTCGATGCCCTCGCGAGGAGGGGGAGCACTCTGAAAAAGCAAGCTCTCTACGATGGAATTAGAGAGCAGTCATGAGCGAAGGCTCGTAGTAAAAGTCTGGATAAACAATAACACTGGATGTAGGCAAGCGAGACTATCAGCAACTGGCCCCATTAGAGCCATGTCTTTCTATTAAATTCGAGGAGGTAGAACAACCCAAATCTATAGCCGTGTTAAACAACTTGCATTTTACGAATCTAGTCGATCTTGAGAACAGGAACAGAAACTCAATAACGAGGTTCTTCATACCCTGCAAGGACCAGAAAATCAACGAAGGATGCTGAGGGAATCTCAAGTCTTCTTCCATTCCACCGGTAATCTAGCAGGAGATGAGACTTTAGAATCTTCTGGGACATTTGCCGGTGGTAAGTTCCATTGTCTCAACAAAAGGTTACCGTCTTCCACCCTGGAGATATTATAAAGTTCTTCATCTCGATGGATCTGGATGCGCGTAGGAAAGCCCCACCTATACGGGATGTCGTAAAATAGTAGTAATCGGAGATAACGTTTTACGTTGCAACAGGGTCGTCCTGGAGGGATCTGGAAAAACGGTGATATGTTTAAAGTCCGGGCTCAATGCATCTGGACCTCGCAGCGCTTTCAATAAGAGTTCCTTCGGCTTGTAATAATGGAGTCTGAGAAGTACATCACGCGGTGCTTTTTGCGGGGCGGCCGCAGGTTTGGGAATGCGATGTATACGGTCAAATAGTAGTATCTCCTCACTGATGTCCGGTAAGAGATGTACAAAAATGTCCGTTACGTAAGATGCCAGTTTATGGTTAGGGACCGTTTCAGGGACCCCCCTATCTTTAAGGTTTTGGCGGCGGGATCGATCCTCCACATCAATAATTTTATTGGAGCATTGCTGCACTAATTCTTCTAGATTTTCCATCTTTGAGGCCATGGAATTATGGGCAGATGCAAATTCGTCCATCGTCTCCTCAATTTTGGACGTTCGTTCCCCCAATTCTCGGACCTCCTTTTTAATATCCGCCGCTATACTATCAAATTTGCTCGAGAGCGTAGTTTTGAGGTCAGTTATCATGGTTTCCATGTGTTCTGCAATGTGACTTAGACCTTCCGAGTCCGTCTGGGCAGCTGTCCCTTTCCCTGACATCCCCGGGGCTTCGGCGCCATCTTGGAGAGAGGGGGGTGAGGACGAAACTCGGTCCGTGCGGGGGCCAAAAAAGTCTTTTTTGTCCGTTTTTGGAGCCTGTCGAGTCTGGGAGGTGGTGGTCGTCTTACCCGGCATGTTTGATGCCAAAACGAGGGGTTTAAAGCCTTAATCGGGCTGTTGCTTGCCTGCCTTCACCCGGAGCTCCCTCAAAGCGTGTCTCACGCGGTCAACATCCGGCCACGCCCCCTTTCAAGGTATTTTTTTATTCTGTAACAGACTTTTTATTGTTATTCATAGGATCTTATATATCATTTTCATACATTATTTTTTAATGCCTTTTATTTTTTTATCTACTAATGTCTCTCCTTTAATGTTATTGTCTTTCTAGGCTTTTTAGGCTCATAATCAGTGCGTGTAAATCATGTGGTCATACATGACACCTTAATAGTAGGGGCATCAATATTCCTATATTTAGTAATTAGTCGTCACTCTGATAATCGCTGATTGGTTTTCAAGGCTTTTATAGGACCATATTTTGGCCATGTTTCCACTTTAAGTCCCATCTTGAGGCTCATCTCTATAATATTAGATTTGGGCGCCCATATAATTGCACTTATCTTATTCTGTATATGAGGCCAGATTGGTTGTATGAAGAGGTTACTGTATGAGGCGGTATGGGGTGACCATATTGACACGGCCGAATGAAAACACGTATGGCGACGAGGACGTATGACGACGATAAAGCGTGCACATGCACAGAAGATAGAGGAGGAGGAGCCGAACCCACGTGTTGCGATGACGAGGAATCCACATGTTTTTGTTTTTATTATCTTTTTATGTGTTATTTAATGAATAGTTCGGCTGCTGCACATTATTATTATTATTATTCTTTATTTATAAAGCGCCAGCATATTCCGCAGTGCTGTACAATAAGCACAGTATAGACAGGGTTACAATACATTGAACAACATTTGACAAACAGTACAGGAGGAGATGAGGGCCCTATTCCCGTAGGAACTCACAATCTGGGAGGGTTGGGGTTGGAAACAGGAGGAGAGGACTGTAAGGTGAGAGTGATTGATGGTTGCGTCAGTGAGTTGGGTGGTAGGCTTCCCTAAATAGGAACGTTTTCAGGGAGCGTTTGAAGGAAGAGAAGTTAGGGGAAAGTCTGACAGTACGAGGGAGAGCGTTCCAGAGAGTGGGGGCTGCGCGTGAGAAATCCTGCAGTCTATCATGGGAAGAGGTGATGCAGGGAGAAGCTAGGCGCAGGTCACTGTTTGACCTTAGGGAGCGGGCTGGGGTGTATTTGGTGATTAGTGAGGACAGGTAGTGGGGAGCTGAGTTAGTGAGTGTTTTGTAGGTAAGGATAAGGATTTTGAACTTAATTCTGCAGTGGATGGGGAGCCAGTGAAGGGACTCGCAGAGGGGAGCGGCAGAGACAGAGCGGCGGGTGAGGTGAATTAGCCTGGCGGAGGCGTTCAGGATGGATTGTAGGGGGGAGAGGCGGGACAGAGGGAGGCCAGATAAGAGATTATTGCAATATTCGAGTCGGGAGATTACCAGGGCGTGTATGGTATTTGTGAAGGGGAGGTTTGAGCGAGGCAGAGGTTTCCTGGCCGCCTTTTCCCCTAAGTGACAACTCTTCAGGAGGACGACCCTGCAGGAGCGAGGAGATCCACCGGAGAGAGGAGCAGCCGGAGAAGCAGAGGGGTCGCCTTTACGGACCCACAAGCTGACTTCTTGATCCTGAACACGGAAGCTCCCGACCGCGTGAATGGGGCCTTTTATATATCTTATATATGTGGTTTATACAATATTCACACTATCTGCTGTATATTCTCTCTGAGGTAAAACCACACAGGATACTGGAGGAATGGAACACAATAAGAACCTTCTGGAAGAAACTTCAGCACAACATTATTACCTGATAATTAGGAAATGAATTGAGAGGCGGGTGTGGACACTGTGGGCCCTATTACAATCTTCTCGCAAATGTTAACGCCGGCGCAAAAACGCATTAACGCGAGGAGCAAAACCCTTTGCGCATAACGTGGTATTACATTCTCAGCGCAGCAAACGCACGCATTTGTCTAACGCGGTTGGACTTGCACGAACCCTTTGCGAGCGTAATGTACTGCGCGCGTCCTATACTTAACATTGTGAGCGCAAATGCGTTTGTGCGCTGGTATGCGGATGGTATTACAATCTATGCGCAGTTTTTAACGCACAGTGTTTGCGCGCATAATTTTAACATCTTTTAAAAGCTGGTGGTAACGGCAAATCTGAACGTCCTGGCCGAACCCAAATACACCAGCCCGAAAAAAAATACAGCTGAGCATAGTTACACATTCTACACATACCCAAACAATAAATAAATACTGAGAAGTTGTGCGTGTTTTTATTATTTTTAATCTGTGTATTTTCTGGTTTTAATATATTAACTGACACATTTTACATGTGTATTATAGATGATTTTGCCAGTGGTGGACGTTCGGCAACTCAAGTAATAAGATAGAAATGCGTTGATACGACTCCTTGGCGTTATTATTACACGTAACGAGCGCACTGCATGAACTGGGACATGTTGCTTTCAGTGTTTAGTCATTAAGTTCCATTAAAGAATGTTTAAAGAAAGTGAAAATCCTCTGTTACAATACACAGACGCATGGACTGAAGACGGCAGCTTTTAACACATTCCACTTTAATAACCACACAGGAAACAACGCAATGTCTTCCGTAGCCTTTACAGGATGCGCTGTGACAGGATGACATCCAGCTCTCAGTGCTCGGCTCAGCAAGCCGGCATCTTATTGACATTTTCTGACGCTTCATCAAGAGCGTAGAGAAAAAAAAAACAAGTGTGACTGTAAGACATACAGGGTTATTCAGAGAGAGGTGAAAAGCAGGAGAATGGCTGGAGAATGGAAAATTCTAGGTCAAAATAGCCGAACCAGAAACATTCTCCCACTTAACTCACTTTCCAAATCGGCTATTTTGACCTAGAATTTTCCATTCTCCAGTCATTCTCCTGCTTGTCACCTCTCTCTGAATAACCCTGTTAGGTGTGTGTGCATAGTGTTTGCATATTGCGGCGCTGCGGTTACTCATCTACATGTGATCACCTGAGGATTTACCTGTATGCTGCGTCTCACAACCTCCCCGTGAGGGCGAATACCTTAACATCAACTCAACAAACTATTAAAAACACAGCGAGCCATTATTACAATAGTCTTTTGTATCAGATGATCTGGATGAGGGAAACATTAACTCCTTCTAGCTGCGTAACCTGCTTTCTATCAATGTCACTGCAACATATTCTACGATGGCGAGAGCAATTTAATAGTCACGTTAATAACATTATTATAAGCGGGTGTAGTAACGGAAGCTGTCAGGATGCCGGCTCGCACATTACACTGCGCTGCAAATCTGATGTTGCGGCATCTGGCGCACGTAAATGGGGATTTGGTCTTCTCAATCCATTCTTTGTTTTCGCTGCTTCACATTGTTCTCCAGGGATGAAAAGCTGTTTGTGTGTCCATTCGCGGCACTAACAGACACGTTCTGGTAATCTTTTCTCGTTGAACGAGTCTTCTCGCTGAAAGTCTGAATGTAGAAATTGGCAAACAGGATAATAAGGGAGACCATGTAGCAGTACGGAAAGTACAGCCGTCCCATGGGGAACGCAGAGCGCCAGACCATCGCACAGCACCAGACCATCGCACAGCACCAGACCATCGCACAGCGCCAGACCATCGCACAGCGCCAGACCATCGCACAGCGCCAGACCATCACACAGCACCAGACCATCGCACAGCGCCACTCCATCGCAGAGCGCCAGACCATCGCACAGCGCCAGACCATCACACAGCGCCAGACCATCGCACAGCGCCAGACCATCGCACATCGCCAGACCATCGAACAGCGCCAGACCATCGAACAGCGCCAGACCATCGCACAGCGCCAGACCATCGCACAGCGCCAGACCATCACACAGCGCCAGACCATCGCACAGCGCCACTCCATCGCACAGCGCCAGACCATCGCACAGCGCCAGACCATCACACAGCGCCAGACCATCGCACAGCGCCAGACCATCGCACAGCGCCAGACCATCGCACATCGCCAGACCATCGAACAGAGCTAGACCATCGCACAGCGCCAGACCATCGCACAGCGCCACTCCATCGCACAGCGCCAGACCATCGCACAGCGCCAGACCATCGCACAGCGCCAGACCATCGCACAGCGCCAGACCATAGCACAGCGCCAGACCATCGCACAGCGCCAGACCATCGCACATCGCCAGACCATCACACAGCGCCAGACCATCTAACAGCGCCAGACCATCGCACAGTGCCAGACCATTGCACAGCGCCAGACCATCGCACAGCGCCAGACCAGCGCACAGCACCAGACCATAGTACAGCGACAGACCATCGCACAGCGCCAGACCATAGCACAGCGCCAGACCATCACACAGCGCCAGACCATCGCACAGTGCCAGACCATAGCACAGCGCCAGACCATCACACAGCGCCAGACGATAGCACAGCGCCAGACCATCGCACAGCACCAGACCATCGCACAGTGCCAGACCATCGCACAGCACCAGACCATCGCACAGCGACAGACCATAGCACAGCGCCAGACCATCGCACAGCGCCAGACCATCACAGAGCGCCAGATCATCGCAGAGCACCAGATCATCGCACAGCGCCAGACCATCGCACAGTGCCAAACCATAGCACAGCGCCAGACCATCGCACAGCGCCAGACCATCGCACAGCTAGTTTGAGTCATAGTCAGGACATATTGGGTCAATTGGCACTGGGTGATGTATTTCTTCCTCCACAGATACGGGCGCATGGCTGGAATAGCTGAGAGTCCATAGTAGGAGTACATCAACACATGGATAAAGCTGTTAAGAGTGGCACCAAAGTACGAGTGTCCACAGGGAACCCAGTTCATGACGAACCTCCAAATATTCAGCATTGACGCATGGTGATAGACATGTAGGACGGTGATTTGGTGGTTGTTCTTCCTCAGGATGAAAAAGAAGGTGTCCATGAATTCTATTAGTTTGGAATACCACCACAGTAATACCACCACAGGACACGGATTATCTTCATATCAGCATCGCCTCTGCTATGTGTATCTTGACAGAAAGAATTGTGACCTCCTTCCCATAATCCTGTATCCAGCTCGTAAAACATGTACAGCGACAGCAGTGTAAGAGAAATGTTATACACCACTAGGATGCCCCTGAAGGAGACAGGTTGCCTGTTCTGCATGTACGTAAAGGGAATCCACAAGGTACAGGAAGGGAGTATATTTAAAAGGAAACAAAGTAGCAAGACAAAAGGACATACAGGGATATTCAGAGAGCGGTGAAAAAGCAAGAGAATGAGTGTAGAAGGGAAAATTCCAGGTCAAAATAGGGGCTTTGGAAAGTGAGATAAATGGAAGAATTTTTCTGGTTTTGGATATTTTGACCTAGAATTTTCCATTCTCCAGTCATTCTCCTGCTTTTCACCTCTCTTTGAATAACCCTGACAGTCTTAGATTAGACGGGCAAAGGTTTAAAAGTAACATCAGGAAGCATTATTTTACTGAGAGGGTGGTGGATACATGGAACAGCCTTCCAGTAGAAGTGGTAGAGGCCAAAACAGTAATTGAATTTAAGCAGGCATGGGATAGGCATTAGGGATGAGCTGTTCAGTTCAATCAGTTCGGAGTTCGATTCGGACTTTGGCCGTTGGCAAGTTTGCGAACTTCGAACTTTTTTGGTGTGTTCGGTTCGAGTTCGAAAAAAAAATTGTGATGAAAGTATAAAAAAATACCAAAAATCTAGAAATAAAGAGACTCTTTACTGCAGTATATTATAAGCAATGGTTTATTAGATATTGAATTTAAATAATGTCTACGTGCAAAGATTCTCACCTCTAAATGACCTGTGCTTTCAAACGGCGTAAACAACAGGTGTTTAATTGGCGTTTGGAAATAACATGTGCTTCTAATCAGTCCGGTCTCATGAATTTGATACATTGTATGCAGACTGGAGGTGCCAGGTGTCGTGTGTGGGTCTATGATGGCGATGTTTCCATACATCCTACTTCACGGGCAGGTTATGGGGACCTCCTAGGCACGATATTTGAAGGAATTTTTCGTTTTTAATTTTAACCCTTATTTTATTGAAAACTCACTGTTCCTGTAACCCTTTCACTGCTGAGGCATTTCACCGCTGTGTGCTGAGCTAATTTTTACCGCTTTCGCTCATCATGTTTAAACACGATTTGAAGCCACATTTTATTAAATGACCCAGACATATTAGATATCGTTCTTTCCGGCAGACTCGGCAGATTAATAATATATAAATTCTATATGTATACGTCATGTTCTGCCTGTATAATATAACAAAAAATGCAATAAAACTTGAATTTTTAATTATCTGCAGCGTGTAAAGTGGTTTTTTTCACCTTTTATCACATGAACATTTGCGGTTATATTTTCTATGGGGTAAGCTTGTACAAAAATTAGAAATGGGGACTTATTAAATTTTGGGGGGGAATTATGTGATTTTTAGCAAACGCACAACATAGAAAAAATCATTAGGGCAGCATCATTGCTCACATTATAATTGAAATGTGAACAATATTGCTGCATTAATATAAATAGCACACAAAAAAAATACATGTTTTTATTTTCTTTTTTCTTTTTTTTTCTTTATACACAAACACACAAAAAGAATACGTTTTTTATTTTTCTACTTTATACCTGGTCATGTTGGGTATCATTCGAAAGGCCATGCTCATTTCGATTGACACCCTCCATGACACCCTAGCTGCCACGGTTCTGGTAATATCTGGGTTCAAATGAACCCCCTATCTCCACCAGGGGATTCCGGGCAGCTAGGGGTTCCCCGGCTATCTGATGTCATCACACTATGGGTGAGGACGTCAGGCAGTGAGGGGGGACCCGGGGGTAGAGCCGCCATCCAAGAGCTAGGCTGCACTTCGGCGCCGCAAGGCGCAGAAGTGTGACCCGGTGCCTAAGGGGTTAAAGCCAGGCACCACTTAAAAGGGGAGACTCTCCCCTTTTAAGCGGTGCCTGGCTTTTTTTTGTGGGCCCTCCCGGTCGGGAGGGAGAGGGATCCGAACGGATCCCCCCTCCCTTCCAGGCGATCTCCCGGCATTGCCGGGGGCAGGGCCGGCGCTAGCGTAAGGTGGCACAGGCGGTCGCCTTACTATCTGGCTTCCTGCCAGTTTGTGGGGGCGGAATTCCCCGGAGACCCGGTGCAACGCTAGGGGCCGAACCACCTGACCAGCGCCATGCTCGATCTCGCGAGAACACGGCTGCGTTGGTCATGTGGTTCCCGCCCGGCGAGCGGCAAAGCTGCATCATGTAAGCGGCCACTCGCCACCATGAGGAACGCCGGCGGAGCCTGGGGGGCCTGGCAGCAGGTGAGAGCTGGGGCAGATATATCCATATGTGAGCTGGGGACAAATATCTCCATATCAGCTGGGGCAATATATCCACATGTGATCTGGGGGCAAATATATCCATGAGTTGGGGCAAATATATCCACATGTGATCTGGGGGCAAATATATCCATGAGTTGGGGGCAAATATATATATTATATCCATGAACTGGGGGCAAATATATCCATGAGCTGGGGGCAAATATATCCATGAGTTGGGGGCAAATATATCCACATGTGATCTGGGGGCAAATTTTATCCACATGTGATCTGGGGGCAAATATACCCATATGAGCTGGGGCAATATATACCCATGTAATCTGGGGCAAATATATACATGAGTTGGGGGCAAATATATCCACATGTGATCTGGGGGCAAATATATCCATGAGTTGGGGGCAAATATATCCACATGTGATCTGGGGGCAAATATACCCATATGAGCTGGGGTAATATATACCCATGTAATCTGGGGCAAATATATACATGAGTTGGGGGCAAATATATCCACATGTGATCTGGGGGCAAATATACCCATATGAGCTGGGGGCAAATATTTCCATATGAGCTGGGGCAAATATCTCTATATGAGCTGGGGCAAATATCTCTATATGAGCTGGGGCAATATATACCCATGTGATCTGGGGGCAAATATATCCACATGTGATCTGGGGGCAAATATACCCATATGAGCTGGGGCAAATATACTTATATGAGCTGGGGGCAAATATACTTATATATACACACACTAGGGTTGCTCATATATGTGTATATATAGAGATTATCATGGCACCTCTATCCTGATTGGCTTGACATGACACGGATGGGGGGCACCAAAATGCACCTTCGCCTGACTAGATAAAAATGCTTGCACCGGCCCTGGCCGGGGGTCGCCTGGAAATGACGTCATCCCGCATGGCGCGATGACGTCATTTACATCGGGAGGAGCTTGACTTCAGCGTCTGAGGACGCTGAAGTCAGAACGCCGCGGGTCCCCGGACAGAGAGGTGAGTATCTCCGCCAGGGGTCCCGCAAAGCTTATGACGTGTGGGACACGTCCTCCTCAGCATACAGCAGGAGTAACTGAGGACGTGTCCCACACGTCGTCAGTAGTGAAGGGGTTAAAAATGTCTTTTTTTAAAACTTTTTGTCCTTGTTTCCTGTCCCCCAGGGCACTACCCGGACCCAGACATTGTTTTTAAATGTTTCTATACATCCTAGAAATCCGCCACTTCACGGGCAGGTTATGGGGACCTCCTAGGCACGATATTTGAAGGAATTTTTCATTTTTATTTTTAACCCTTATTTCATGGAAAACTCACTGTCCCTTTAAAAAGGTTTTTTTTTTACTTTTTGTCCTTGTTTCCTGTCCCCCAGGGCACTACCCGGACCCCCATACACCTTTTATGGCAAATATCTAGCATATATGCCCTCTCGGAGGGCACTCTAAAAATCGAACTTTGAGTCCCATTGACTTGCATTGAGTTTGCGTTCGAGTTCGAATTCGAACTTTTGAAAAGTTCAAGTTCGAATGCGAACCGAACTCGGGGGTGTTCGGCTCATCCCTAATAGGCATAAGGCTATCCTAAACAAAAGATAAATCCAGGTAAAGTATCCATGTAATTGGGCAGACTAGATGGGCCAAAAAGTTCTTATCTGCCGACATTTTTCTATGTTTCTACTTTGGTCCTAGCCATAAACAGGGTCAGATTAACATAGGGGCAGATGGAGCAGCAGCTCCAGGCCCATGCCCCAGAATAAGTCCAGAGAAAGGGTAACTATGTCGGGATTTGGGCCACAGTATCTCCACCTCCATAGCAGCTACAGGGTTCTGTCAGGTATCTTTGGAAAGGCCAGAACATGGCCTTCCCAATGATACCAAACATGACCAGGTTTTATGTAACAATAAAAATAAAAAAATAAAAAAAATCTAACGCAGCAATATTTTTCACTTTTCAATTATAAAGTGAACAATGATGCTGCACTAACTCACCATCCCATTTCTCATGTCACCAACAAATGTGGAGGTGATGGCACAATCAGTTGTTACAAACTGTTGCATTTCATCCTAATCCGCTGCACTGCAGCAAAGAGCACTGGGGGGGGGGGACTTTGGAACCCTGCGTCACTAATCTTTACACTTCACAAGGTCAAGGGAGGTGTCATTGGACAGGTCAGAGTCTGGCCTTTGCATTGATACCAAACTTGACCATGTAAAATCTAAAAGAAAAAAGAAAAAAAACATTTTTTGGGTTAAAATTATATATTTTCTCAGAAAAATGTAGTAAGAGGTTCCCATTTCACATTTTTATTTAACAAGAATTCCCTATAGAATATATAACCACAAAGGTTTGGATAAAATGGGATAAAATAATTTTACTCGCTTTAAATGATTGCAATGTGAATGTAAAATGAATCACACAGTATCTGCCTGGATAATCTAAAATATGCTTCATTTTACTAAATTACAAAAAAAGGACACCAACATTTTCAGCTCCAGCCCCATAGAGATCTTAATCCGCCCCTGGCCATACCATTAATAAACACAGGAGAATGAAGACAAATGTGGGGATGTAGTTATCCAGCAGAAGTCATCCTTTTATCCTGGGATCTTTGTCGCCAAGTAAGTTATCTATATAGTCATTTACTGCTTTGTCTAGAGCCTCCATTTCTGATTGGCTGAATCGCGTGTAAAAACAGTCCGCACACCGATTTCTGCGCGCGCGTTTTTGCGTGTCCGTTTTCCGCACGTTATTTTTTGACAGATGAAAAAATGCGCGAGGATTGTATTACCAGCGTTGATTTCCGCGCGTTAACGCTATGCGCAAAAATTCACGCGTTTACCGTGCGTTTTGTGTTAAGAATGTGATAGGGCCCTGTATGTTTTCTAGAACTTTCTCTGGTATTGACTATAACCTTATGAAACTCCTAGAATCTCATCACAAGTTTCATGGTGTTGTGGTCATGATGATTTCTAGACACTAGGTGGCGACAGAGCCCAGAGAAAATGATTTAAATTGCTATTTGTCATTAATAAGGTTTTTAATCTGGATCTGTGCACATTGTATGTATAACTTTATATCACGTGCAAAGTAACAGCAGACTTTCCAATCACACAGCACTTTGCAGGAATATCTGCGCATTGCTTAAACATTGTTTCCCGCATAAAGTCACCTATCTTATCCGCATGAAGCAGATATTTATATAGCGCCGTGTGGCCTTATATTCTTTATATAGCTGCTTCCAGCCTCACTCGTCATTTCTCTGTGTACACTGAGTATTGGCATTTGATACTTATTTGGGATTTGATTCTCCTGCGTCTACAAGCGACTCTGAACCTGCGCTGCCAGCCCCGATCTCTGCCGACCACATCTCTCCATACCCCTGTTTTGTGTCACATACATGGAATTGTCCCCGAGTATTTCTCCTGCTTTTAGCTTTGGATTTTCTGTTATTTAACCCCTGGGTGACCTCCAGCCTGTATATTAAACCACGTGCATCATGTGACCTCAGGGAGTAACATGTATTAATGATACCCGAGTACCGGAGCCCCCCCCCCCCGTGCATATAAATACTCATCACTGATTGGAGGGAACGGACACAGACAAGTCATTCTTTACGCGGCGTTTGTGTGAAATAGAAATCAGATTTATTGATTACAAATCTATCAGCGAGTATCAGTTCTATGATCAATCAATCAGTATAAATCAGGAGCAAAGCCACGAGATCTCAAAGGATCAGCTTAATAGCCAGCGATCAGGGGGTTAAACATTCAGCCAATCGCAATCACAGGGAAATAGCATTTACATCTGCACAACCTGATCCAGAAACTTTCCATTAAGAGGAATATTAAGAATGGGATTTTCCAGTAATGTTTGAGCCAGTTGGTGGATCTCATGTCCTGCTCGGCCCATTATCAGAGGGGGATCCCATCATGTTTCTGCACAAGCATTCCTTTCTTTTTATACAATTATTCTTAATATGGGATTATTAGCTAAACCCAGCAAGGCATTCTATGGGTTAAAGAGTTTTCACTCCTAGAAATCATTTTAACTGACACAAAATCCCAAATTCCTCAAATTCTCACCCAGGAATTATCCCCACATACCCTGAATACAGCATGGAGCGGCTCGGTGAAGGCGGCAGTGAAGGTGTGTAAGTGTCTGATCGGGTCACACAGCTCATAAAAGGACAAACGTCCGGCCTCATAGTCCAGGAATATCCCAAATCTATGACAGGAAGAGGAGTGAGGGAACTGGATTGATTTACTGTCATGTAACATATAATACTTATTATATAACTTCAGCAAACCCCAGGACTTGTTATTAAATCCAATCAGTGACTGCCCTCCCCTCCTCTCTATACTGGGATAGGTCATCCCGACCCCCCACCGCCCTGATTCACTGACCTCCACTTCCCAGTAATGTCGCCCTGAGGAGAAACTCCTGGAGCTTAAAACCTGAAAATCCTGAAATCTCTCTGGTGTTTCTGGGCGTCTCTGATTTATTCCTGACCAGGAAACAGTTTTCAAATCCTCTGATACAGAAACATCATTACTAGCCGTGTTTACATCCAGTAACATGTCTGAAGCCGTGTTTACATCCAGTAACATGTCTGAAGCCGTGTTTACATCCAGTAACATGTCTGAAGCCGTGTTTACATCCAGTAACATGTCTGAAGCCGTGTTTACATCCAGTAACATGTCTGAAGCCGTGTTTACATCCAGTAACATGTCTGAAGCCTCCGGTACACGGCGCCGTCTCGTTATTCCGGTCACAATCCCAGCTAGGCCTGAGTGTAAGGTCACTGAGATCAGACCCACATCCAGATCTCCTGCATCATGGACCTTTATGTCACGTCTCTCTGTGTCCTCCTCAGTGTCACAATAGTCGTCTCTGTCTGATTCCCGTCCTTGTAAGACAGTTACTGGGTCGGTCATGTCACACAGCTCCTCGATGTCGCCCATCTTCCTGGACAGCTCCTCCTTCTTTATTTCCAGCTGCCGGATTAGATCTGAGACTCGGAGTGAGACCTGCTCTTCCTGCCGGGAGATCTCACTCAGGACTCGCTTCTCCAGGGCTTCCAGCTGTTTCCTGATGTCCCTAATCAGGGCAGTGACTCGCTCTGTTACCCCGGCTGCTTTTCCTTGCACTTGTCTCCTGAGCTCCTCCAGGCTCTGGACTCTTTTCTCGGCCTCCTCTCTCTGTGAGGTCAGTTTCTGCAGAATATTCCTCAGTTTCTCCTTCTTCTTCTCAGAGGCCTCATTCAGAGTCTCCACCTGGTGTCCCCTGTGCTCTCCGGCCAGGCTGCAGGACACACAGATACAGGCCGCGTCCTCACAGCAGTAATACTCCAGGACCTTCTTGTGGACGGAGCATTTCCTGTTCTCCAGTGAAGTGGTGGGTTCAGTTAAGACGTGTTCTGCTGACTTGCTGTGGACCCTCAGGTGGTTTTCACACAGAGAAGCTTCACAATGTAGACATGTTTTAGCAGCCGGTACCGGAGACTGAATACAGTAAGTACAGGGGATCCCGGCCTCCTCCTGCTCTGGGTGAGTAGATCGGATATTCTCAGCGATGTTCCGCAGTTTCCTGGCATTCACCAGAGCCGGACGCTCCTGAGACTCTGCTCTGCACTCAGGACACTTATAGGCTCCAGATGCCTCCTGTGTGTCCAGCACATCCCCAATGCAGGTCCTGCAGAAGCTGTGTCCACATGGCAGGGTCACAGGGTCTGTATAAATGTTCAGGCAGATGGAGCAGGTCAGCTCGTCTCTCAGATCAGCAGACGCCATCGCTGGAAGCAGAATGAGAAACGAAACTAACTTTTCTCTTATCAGGAGTCAGTGGGCGTGTTTTACCACATTCCACACACACAGGGTGTGGACACTTTGCATCATGGGACTGACTGTTAACCCTGTAGGTTCCTGATTTGAGTTTTCCCTCTGGTTAAATCTCACTGGTGGATCCAGAGAGGGCACAGGGGGCATTTGTCCCCCCCCCAGCTGCCGTCCCATTGTAGGTGATACAGGGTTTGGAAGTTTGAAACCCTGTATCTCCGTTTCTCCACATCATACATAGACCATTTCCAATGACATTCATGGCCAGAGTCTGACCATCCCAATGCGACCAAACATGACTATGTGCAATGTACAGCGTAAAAGTAAAACTGTGTATTTTTCTAAATTTTGTTTAACATTGTGTATTGGAGGATAAAAAGTGAAATGTCTCAGAAGCAAAGGGGTTAACTTCTATGTATCAAACCTCTGGATTTCACGTGAAAAGGCTATTTCCTGGATACACTCAAAATATGTAAACTTCTATAGTGTGTATACTGTATGTCCAAACCTGTGTGTGTATCTGTGTATATATGGATGTGTATATAGCTGTGTATGTGTCAATGAGTGTGTGTCTGTATACAGCTGTGTGTGAGTGTGTACCTGGGTGCATATCTCCCAAATGTCCCTGCTTTTGAGGGACAGTCCCTACTTTGGGTCCAAATCCCCCCTTTTCCCCTTTTTTTCTAATGTTCCTCCTTTTAGGCGCTCCCCAATATATTCAGGGAGTGCAGGTGTATAACAGAGCTGCACAGCAATAAAACTCCCAGCAATGAGTCTGTAAACCATTGTTCCCCAAACCTGTCCTCAGGAGCCGCTGACAGGCCAGGTTTGCAGATATCTGAAGCCCAGCACAGGTGATATCATTTGCTTCTCAGTGATTGGAGGATTTCCCCGAGGAGATCTGCAAAATGTGGCCAGTTAGAGGGTCCCGGGGACAGGTTTGGGAAACATTGCTGTAAACTCTAATAAATAGAATAAGATACTTTGCTTTGATTTTATTTAACATTTTATTGATATAAATGTCGTAATATTTTGTGATGTCGCCTATAAAGTCTGGGAATAGGGGAGTTTGTGAGCCTGGCTTTAGCGGCTCCCTAAATGCTGTGTGTGTGTGTGTGTATGTCTGTGTGTCTGTGTGTGTGTGTGTGTGTGTGTGTGTCTGTGTGTGTGTGTGTGTCTGTGTGTGTGTCTCTGTGTGTCTGTCTGTGTGTGTGAGTGTCTGTGTGTGTGTGTCTGTGTGTGTGTGTGTGTGTGTGTCTGTGTGTGTATAGTGATGGGCTGAACACCCCCGTTATCGGTTCGCATTCAAACTCGAACATCAGAAAACGTTCGAACGCAATGCAAGTTAATGGGCTCAAAAGTTCAAAAATGAAGGTCCCCTCCAGAGGGCATATATGCAAGATATTGGTCATAAAAGGTGTATGGGGGTCCGGGTACTGCCATGGGGGACAGGAAACAATGAAAAACAAATTAAAAAAAAGTTTTTAACCATTTCACCGCTGTGCACTGAGCTCATTTTTATCGCTTTTGCTCATGTTTAAACGCGATTTGAAGCCGTGGGAAATGTTTTATCACCAACAAGTGGGGAAAAAATACGATCTTAACGCAAACGTTAACGCTCACTTGAACGAGCATTAACGTTTGCTGCGGTGCTTACCGCATATTACAATCCAAACACTAATGGGTTAAGTAACGCGTTTGGTATCTTGCGCTTTTCTGCGCGAGGTTAATGTACATTGCGCTCCCTATACTTAACATGGGGAGCACAAAGTGTTAATCAGCGCTGGTATTACAAAGTCCCGGCGCTGATTAACGTCCGGCTGTGGTTAGTGGAAAGTTAACCGGAGCCAGGACTTGGTGTTAACGGATTCCGCTTCTGCAAAATCTGATAACACCAGCCTCAAAAAGAAACCGGGAACCACCTGACCAGCGCAGCCGCGTTCTCACGAGATCCGGCTGGTCATGTGACTGGCAGGGGGGAACTCAATGGAGTCCTATGGAGTCCAGGATATTTACGTGCGGTAACAATGCAGGCAGCATTTTTTGGCCCTTCATTGTAATCCAGCGTTAAAACGCAGACGCAAGGGGGAAACACATTTTATGCTGAGAACGTAATTTAACCCAAGGTGTGGGAAATGTTTTAGCAACAAGGTGTGGGAAATGTTTAATCCAATAGGCTTCAATGTTAAAAAAGGTGTGGGAAATGTTTTAGCAACAAGGTGTGGGAAATGTTTAATCCCATAGGCTTCAATGTTAAAAAAGGTGTAGGAAATGTTTTAGCAACAAGGTGTGGGAAATGTTTAATCCCATAGGCTTCAATGTTAAAAAAGGTGTAGGAAATGTTTTAGCAACAAGGTGTGGGAAATGTTTAATCCCATAGGCTTCAATGTTAAAAATATTCCTGTTTTAATGCAATATCTAATAAACCGTTGCTTATAATACTCTAAAGAGTCTCTTTATATTTAGAATTTTTAGGATCATTTAAGCATTTTTTTAATTTTTTTTCGAACTTTCCTCAAACGGCCCAAAAAGTTCGAAGTTCGCGAATTTTCGAACAGCCGATGTTCGAATCGAACTTCGAACTTATTGGAACCGTCAGCCCATCCCTAATTGAGATTCATCTGGTTAAATATAGCCTGAACGGTTTATAGGACTTTATTTGCACTATAAGCACTTTAAGATACAGTTACAGGTATTTATAAAGTGCCAACAAGTTCCGTAACGCTGTACAATGGGAGACAGAATAACAGATATACATTAGAAAAAAATAGGAACCACTAGTTGGTACAAAAATTGGCAAGAATGGGCTTAACCCAAGAAGTTAATTGATGACAAAACCCAACCTTTATTTACACATTTGCATTATAGACACTCATAAAAACATATGATATGGGGGGGGGTGAATGGATCACAGAAATACCATGTGAGTAAAATGTAGCATAGGAGGAGATCACTCGTATGAATGCTCCACCGAGCATCATATAAAGCAGCGTTTCTCAACTGGTGGGTCGCGACCAGGTGCTGACTGAGTTTGCGGGACATGTGCCCGCCCCAGCCTCTCGAAAGCAGCGCTGCAGCAGGTCCAGGCCGCGCGCCTACCTCTGCCCCCTCACCAGAAACCACGTGCCGGAACTTCGCTGCTTGAAGGAAGTTCCGGCGTGCAGTTGCTGTGAGGGAAACAGGCATAGCCCCGCCCCCTCAGCTAGAGCTCTGCCGCATCTGGTAAGCTAAGGCGAGGGGGGGAATCAGCTTGCACTTGCCTCCCCAGCCTTTTGAAAGACCACAGGGGTGGGTCCAGGGGGCTATTGATGGGGGCACCATATCTATAAGAGCTGGGGGCACCATATCATGAGCTGGGGCACCATATTCATGTGGACTGGGGGCACCATATCCATATGAGCTGGGGGCACATATCCATATGAGCTGGGGACACCATATCCATATGAGCTGGGGGCACCATATCCATATGAACTGGGCGCACCATATTCATATGAGCTGGAGGCACCATATCTATGTGAGCTGGGGGCACCATATCATGAGCTGAGGGCACCATATCTATGTGAGCTGGGGGCACCATATCATGAGCTGGGGGCACCATTTCTATATGGGCTTGGGGCACTATATCCATATGCATTGGGGGCAATATATCCATATGGGCAATATATATATATATCCATGTGAGCAGGGGGCAAATATATCCACCTGTCACTGTGAAACCCAACACCAGCTCTTGGCCAAAACTGGTAGAATGCCCCCCTCCCGAAACCTGTGTCTGGATCCGCCCCTGAAAGACCAGAGGGACTCACCCAAGAATACAACAACCCCATTACCTGAAGAAATAAAAGATTTTATTATATAAACACCCAGGGCCAGTGCTAGACTATTTTGCACCCTAAGCAAGACCAGCTACTTAGAAACATAGAAAAATGTCGGCAGATAAGAACCTGTCGGCCCATCTAGTCTGCCCAATTACATGGATACTTAACCCCCACCTTAACCCCCCTTAAGCCCCACCACCCAAAAAAACCACTGCACATTACTGTGGAGCTCTGTGATACCCTCATAAACACCGCACATTACTGCCCCCAGCTGACATGGGTATATCTTGCCCCAACTAACATGGATATATATTGCCCCCAGCACACATGGGTATATATTGCCCCCAGCACACATGGGTATATATTGCCCCCAGCACACATTTTTTTTTCCCAAAGGATTTTACCAGGAAGGATACATTGAGATTTCTCTCGTTTGCAAGTATATCCTGGGTGGCGAGTCTGTACCATTAGGTGTCTTGCCCAAAGACACTTACTGGAAGTTGCTCGCTGGGATCAAACCCATGACTCCACAGGCTCTCTCCATGCAGAGCAGTGATGTTACCTCTACTCCCCAGAGGATACTGGTATATTGCCCAGCACACATGGATATATATATTGCCTAGTGATGCACCGAAATGACATTTTTTTACTGAAAATACAGTATTCGTTTGGCCGAAAACCGATACGAAACAGATTTTTTTCTTCAAATTTATTTTGTAGAATTGTGTGTTTTTATATTAAATTATAAAAGGGTTAAGATATACATCTTATTAATCTAAAAATGAATGAAAAAAAATAAAAGTCTAATAAAAAAAGGGTTATTGTGTTTAAGTAACGCTGTGAGCTGGCGTTCTGCACAGCTTCAACAACTAAATTAGCAGGAGAAAAAATAATAGCAAATCCTTTTTATTACTAACTAGGTGCTAAGCCTGCCCGGAGGGCAGCTTATAGCTGAGGATCTGGCTGCTCTCGGCGTGCCCTGGGATCTGGCTGCTCTGCACTCCATGGGGGGGGGGGTTGCAAGGGCATTGAGGGTGCAGAAGTTGGTATTGGGGGTTGCGGGGGCAGTTGGGATGCAGAAGGTGGCAATGGGGGGGTTGTGGGCATGCAAAAGGTGGTATTGGGGGGCCAAGGGAGAAGTGGGGGCACAGTGTAGTATTGGAGGTTGCGGGGGTTCAGAAAGTGGTATTGGGAGGTTGCGGGAGCAATGGGGATGCAGAAGGTGGTATTGGGGGGTTTCGAGGGCAGTGGAGGCATGGAAGTGTATTGGGGGGCTTGCAGGGGCAGTGGGGGGTGATACAGAAGGTGGTATCGGGTGTTGCAGGGACAGTGGGGGTGCAGAAGGTGATATGGGGGTTGTGGGGGCAGTGGGAGGAGCAGAAGGTGCTAAGGGGGGCAGTGGGGGTGCAGACGGTGATGTGTGTGTGAGGAGGTTGTTGCAGGAGGTGTGTATGGGGGTTTGCAGGTGGTGTGTGAGGAGGTGTTGCAGGAGGTGTGTATGGGGGTTTGCAGGTGGTGCGTGTGCGGTGGGGTTGCAGGGTGTGCGTGGGGGTTGCAGGGTGTGCGTGGGATTGCAGGAGGTGATGGTGTGTGTGTGGGGGGGCTGTAGTAGGTGCGTGTGTGGGGGGGTTGCAGGAGGTGTGTGTGGGGTTGCAGGAGGTGTGTGTGGGGTTGCAGGAGGTGCGTGTGCGTGGGAGGTTGTAGGAGGTGCGTGTGTGGGGGGGTTGCAGGAGGTGCATGGTGTGTGGGGGGGTTGCAGGAGGTGCGTGTGTGGGGGGTTGCAGGAGGTGCGTGTGGGGGGTTGCAGGAGGTGCGTGTGGGGGGGGGGTTTGCAGGAGGTGCGTGTGGGGAGGTTTGCAGGAGATGGTGGGTTTGCAGGAGGTGTGTGAGGAGGTGGTGTGTGGGTAGGTTTTCAGGAGGTGGTGTGGGGTTTGCAGGAGGTGGTGGGGAGGTTTGCAGGAGGTGGTGTGGGGTTTGCAGGAGGTGGTGGGGAGGTTTGCAGGAGGTGGTGTGGGGGGTTGCAGGAGGTTGTGCGTGGGTTTGCAGGAGGTGGGGTTTTTGCAGGATATGGCGTGGGGAGGTTTGCAGGATATGGCGTGGTGGTAGTTGCAGGAGGTGGTTTGTGGGGAGGTGTGCATGAGGTGGTGTGGGGAGGTTTGCAGCAGGTGGTGTGGGGGGTTTGCAGGAGGTGGTGCGGGGAGATTTGCAGGAGGTGCTGTGTGTAGGGGTTTGCAGGAGGTGGTGTGGGGAGGTTTGCAGGAGGTGGTGGGTTTGCAGGAGGTGTGTGAGGAGGTGGTGGTGTGGGTAGGTTTTCAGGAGGTGGTGTGGGGTTTGCAGGAGGTGATGGGGAGGTTTGCAGGAGGTGGTGGGGAGGTTTGCAGGATATGGCGTGGGGAGGTTTGCAGGATATGGCGTGGTGGTGGTTGCAGGAGGTGGTTTGTGGGGAGGTTTGCCTGAGGTGGTATGGGAGTTTCGCAGCAGGTGGTGTGGCGGGTTTGCAGCAGGTGGTGTGGCGGTTTTGCAGCAGGTGCTGTGTGGAGGGGTTTGCAGGAGGTGGTGTGGGGAGGTTTGCAGGAGGTGGTGTGTGGAGGGGTTGCAGGAGATGGTGTGTGTGTGTGTGTGTGTGTTTGCAGGGGGTGGGAGCTGCGCGCAGTGAGGACTGGAGAGAGACTCACATGGAGAGGGACACGGAGAGGAGGATGAGTCAGGGGGAGGAGTTAGCTGCACACACTGCATCTATTGGCTGTGGGCCGGCTCTTTCGCTCTGAGCTTCCTCCTCACACAGCCTTCCCACCAACGGACAGGATTTACTCCCCTCGCGCAGATTCCTCTTCAGACATGCGCAATGTGCAAGTAAGGTGACGGCGACGGACTTTAAAACGGTTTTATTATATAGATAGAATTGACTTGTTAATGGGCTGATCTTTGGCCGCTGTCAGCAATTCATTTTATAATAAACACACAGCCTTGTGCCTACAGCAGCAATACAGATGCCTGTGATGAGACAGAGCTGATGCCGGGGCCGGTTCACTGAATTGTTTCTCCCTGTGGCACACAGAGGGTTAAGGCTGACACTGACCCCCCCCCCCGAGGATGGGGGGGGGCAGCCAGTGTCTAAGAAGCAGCCAGGCTCCCTGCTCTACAAATGGTCCCGACAGAGTCTCACATCGGGATGGGATTTCAGGCAGGTTTTCTGTCTAGAACCCCCCCCACTGCCATTAACCCCTGCAGCTGATGAAAGCAGACTTAGTGCTGTCTACAATCGAGCACAGACTGCACTGTGCAAATGAAAGCTTTAAGTGTGTTTTCTGCAGCTGCAGGGTTAATGGCAGTGGGGGGGGGGTTCTAGGGGACAGAAAACCTGCCTGAAATCCCTCCCCCCCCCATGTGAGACTCTGCCGGGACCGTTTGCAGAGCAGGGACTGGGAGCTGTGGGAGGGAGTGCAGAGGGGATCCCAGTGGCGCCCAGTGAGTGGGGGGGGGTGATTTTGCGCCCCTTCCCTCAGCAACGTAAGTCACCAGCCTCTCCTGCTTGTCTGGAAGCGCTGCTCCCGGGCTGCAGAGAGACATGCTGGCTTCGTGCGGACACAATGATCGGACAGATCGGGAGAGCTGCAGCGCCGCGCCGACACAATGATTTCTTCGGTGGTTGGGCCCGGCTGCGCCCTAGGCACCCGCCTAGCTCACCTAGCGGCAGCGCCGGCCCTGTAAACACCCAGGCACAGAACCCCCAGAATTGAATATACCCAGGCTCTGTTGTAGGACACGTCACAGCCTTCACAGGGCTGAGGACGGCGGCCGCGTGATGGAGCATGCTGGCGCAGGCACTTGGGGAAACACGCGGCCAGTCGAGGGGGCTGCTGGCGGAATGCTGTTAATGTATTCTGCCAGCAACCCCAGCGATAAACTTTGTCGGCCCTCAGCAGGAACCCGCGTTCTTGCAACATTTCCGCTGCTGGAGAAGTGCAGGAACGCCGTTCCCGCCGGACTCGAGGCCTGGGAGTGCGAATTAAAGGAGATGCGAAAGGTTTACAAGGAAAAAGTATAAAAGGGGAAAGGAAGGGGACATGAAAGGGTGGGCTAAAGCAGGGCATGGAAAGGAGGATTGAAGGAGTTCATGAAATGGGGGGATTGAAAACCCTTACACAAATATTGCACATTTTATGTCTGATTAAAATTATTTCTTTTAAAAAAGTAAAAATAAAGTGTTTTAGTTTGTAATTTCACAATCAGCTGATTGTAAGTTGCTGCGGGAATAGGGCTCCATTCCTCTCCTATTTGCTCGTCACTTGTTGTATTGTACCCTTTGTGTTTTATTTGTCACCTCCCTATCTTTGTACAGCGCTGCGGAATCTGTAGGTGCTTTATAAAGCTTGTCGGCTTTTTTCCAGCGGCTGGTCTGTGCTGTGATCGGCAGCTCGTTGGCTTTTTTTCAGCATGGTTGTTCCGGTGGGTTTTCGGCGGGATTGCGGCAGGTTTTCCCTGCACTCCGGGGACCCCGCGGTGAATCCTGAACTTTGATTCCCCGAAGTGCAGGGAACTGTGGGTAATGAGAGAGCAGCGAAATGTCGGCGACATGTTCTCTGAATAACCCCTATATTTTAGCAAAAGGAAATCACGATCATTTTTTTTTTGGGGGGGGGGGGGGGTTATAAGGGGCCCTGCAGGAAATCTTGCACTTGGGCCCTGAGGTTTCTAGTTACACCATTGGCACTGGGTATGTTTTTGGGGGTTTTTTTGTCCACAGCAGAGGCTAAAGGTTTTTTCTTCTTCTTGCCGCACCGCCAGGAATTAGAACACTGCGGAGCCTATACTATCATCTTGAGGAGTAGATGGTGCACATCGGGATCCTGATTTAACTGCATATCCTTCACTGGATCCTTACCTGATTTTTATCGCCGTTTGCTGAGGTTCACCCACAGTAGCACTCGTCAAACGTGTCCTCAAAACGTAAATATGACACAAACTATATTAAATCTGGGTTTACGTCCATTGAAGAGAGACGAGATGGACAGAAAGCACAATGTGTTTTTGTGTAAACATAATGAAAGTATGAAGCCATCAAAACTAAAGCCCCATTTAGACACAAAACACCCGGCCTATGCAGAAAAACCTGCCGAGTATTTTCAACGAAAACTCCAGGAGCTAAGGGCGTCACAAAAGTGCCTGACATTATCATGTTCAAAGCAAGACCAGGCGCTCCGAGCATCTTACCATGTAGCTCATCGTATCGCAAAATACCCATACTATGCCCATACTATTGCAGAAGACCTTATCTTACCTGCGGCCATTGACATGGCCAGAGAGGTCCTGGATCAATCTGCTGTGGATACATTGAAGACCATTCCACTATCTAATGACACCATATGCAGGAGAATTCAAGACATGTCAGATGACATAAAAACACAGAGCACTGCGCGAACGCTAACAAATACTATTACAACGGGATGAATCAGCGGATGTTGTGAACCATGTCATTTTACTGGTTTATGTGAGGCACGTGTGGGAAGGAGACTTACACGAGCAGTTTCTCTGCAGTAGAGAGAGAGAGGACATTTTCAATGCATTGGATTCATACTTGGGTTCGGCGTGCCTGCTATGGGACATGTGTGTAGGAATCACAACTGATGGTGCAGCATGTGTGACTGGAAAACACGCCGGGGTCGTGAAAAGAATTCTTGAAAAGGCACCAAATGCGATTTGGGACCATTGTTTTTTGCACAGGGAGGCATTAGAGCCAGGTGGCTTTCCAGGGGCAAAGTCCTCTCACGTTTCTATGAACTGAGAGCTGAAATTGCTCTCTGAATGCATCCGGCCTCTCGCTGATATTTCGCTGTGATACGTGGCTCGCACAAGCTGCTTATCTGATGTGTCTGAGCAGCCGAACACATTAAATGTGTCAATGCAGGGAAGGGACACAATATTTTTGCACAGACTGAAAAAAAATTGACGCTTTCAAAAAGAAAATGACATTGTGGACAAGTCATGTTTCCAAAGAGAGATTTGATATGTTCCCCATGCTGCTCACGAGTTTACACACCTGGACACCACAGGCAAAAATGACCTGAAGAAAACTATAATCTCCCAAAACTGCAGGAACGTTTCAATGAGGACTTCCCAGAGCAGCACAGGGATGAGGGCTGGATACGCGATCCCATTGGAAAGCGTCATGTTGCCAAGCCACGAATAGAGTCAGCTTGTAGAGCTCTCACGTGACCAGATGCTAAAAAAGACATTTACTGAGATAAGCCTCTCTCAGTCCTGGTGTCGTGTCATGACTGAATATCCCTCCATCGCAACCCATGCTATCAAAATCATCCTACCATTCGGCACAACCTATCTTTGTGACAGCGGCTTCTCAGCTCTGCTTCAGCTGAAGACAAAAATAGCAAGACTGGACATTGAACATGACCTAAGAGTTGCTTTGTCACCATCACCCCAGACTTTGAGACACTTATTAAGAGCAAGAAGCTTCCCCAGCTTTCCCATAACTTCTAATTCATTTCATAGCTTTAAATAACACTTTATTTTATTTATACTTTGTAGAATATTCAGCGCCTTGTTTTGTGGAATAAATTATAATGTTTCAGGAATTCAGGTTTTTTTGGTCGCGGACTTAATGACCAAGGACAATTGTGGGTCCTGAGGGTCCACAGGTTGAGAACCACTGGTTTAAATGATATATAAATATGGAGCAACTTGCAGAGCATTTACAGCAACGAACTATGCAGTAATCCCTAATGAGAAAGAATTCTGTTCGGCAGACACGTAATGTTTAGAAGAGGATTAAGGCTGAGCGTCCACTGGCACCGTATTTGTGCGATGGTGCGATCATCCGTCATCGTGCGTCGACGTCCGTCCGATCCAACTACATGCAGGTGAATTGGACCAGCGTCCACTGCGTCCGACGTCAGACGTCCGTCTTCCGGTGACGGGTTGCGACGGCATCAGATGTGCGACCACTCCGTTTTTCACTCGTGTGCGTCGCACGTGTTTGGGCAGAAAGAGAAGATGGATGCTGAGAAACTGATTAGGTGAGTCCAGTAAAATAATCTGTATATATGTATGTGAGCTGTGTGGGACTAGTCCTGGAGAGGAGTAGGGCAGGGAAGGCTCCTTGATTGATTGTAAGCTCTTGGGTCCTCTCTGCTACTGCTCTGTGTGTACTCTGTCTGACTTTGTACAGCGCTACAGAACTTGTTAGCGCTTTAGAACTGTAACTGTAATAAAAAGGGGTCCTAAGCACCGAATGTGTCACCCAAAGGGCATTATTCACAAAGCTGTCAATTTGCCAAATACAGACGGATTGACAGTGAAATACGGTGCAGTTTGCCGGAGATCAGTGCAGTGCGGTGATTCTTGGTAGCAGCAAAATATTCCCATAGCAAATTAATGAGAGCGACAAACTGCACCAAAGTGTCGGCGTAATGCCCTGATTGGCCGGGTTTCAGTTCCAAACGTTTAAAAAAAAAAATAATTGTTACAGAACTTGGCAAAATTTTAAAAGGAATTTTTATTTGCATTTTTGAATTTCCAATCGTTTTAATGTATTTTGTTTTTGGTTTTAGCATTGTGCGTGAGCTACGTCCCCTGTGGGATATGAGGGACACAGAATATCACATGCGTGACGTCCAGCGGAAGCTTTGGCAGCGCGTGGCTAATGAAATGGGCTCCAAAGGCAAATCAAACACATTCAAGCTTTATTAACAATAGAAATCTAACAAACTATTAAATTATGAAGAAAAAACCAGGCCTATAACACATGCTCAGTCATCATGCTCTTCAGTACAAAAAAATGTTTTAAATGTGTCCCGGATGTTGAGGGCAGATGTAACGCCCCTATTTTCCCCCCTTGAGGCAAATCTTCTTCCGCCTCTTGCTTGTGGAGTAATGAAACTTGCCACTTGCTGCCGTCCTTCTTTGTCAATAATCAGATTGTGCCGCACGCAAATACACCGCACAATATTGTCCACACCTGCCGGCTTGACTTCCATGGCCTTGTGCAGAAGTCGCCATTTACTGGTCAGTATCCCAAATGCACACTCCACAACCTGTCGTGCTCGGGATAGGCGCCCATTGAATATGGGCCAAGTCTGGCTGCTGGGTACGGCCGCATCAGGTAGGGCTTCATCCCCCAAAATAACACGTGGGGTAACAATGTCTGTTCTAGGTCGGGCATTTCCTTTTTGCGCACCCAAAGCTCCTCGCTCCAGTCTCCTGGACAAATTGGATTGTTGAAGATTCCGCCATCACTCTCCTTGCCATAAGCACCTACATCAATGGCTATGAATTTATAATCCGGGCCAGCAACCGCTTGTAATACAACAGAAACAAACTGTTTATACTTCCGAAACATGCTTCCGGAATGCTTTGGATTCTGGATGCGGATATGTTTCCCGTCAATGCACCCCACACAATTTGGAAAGCACCACTTGTCCCAAAAGCCCTTAATAATGGGTCCCATCTCATCGTTGTTTGGGACGGCCATGTGTATCGGCTGCAGTTTGTCCCAAATAGCTCGGCAGGTCTCCTGAACGACGATCCTTCCAACCGTGACATCAGATATTCTAAAAGAAAACCCAGGGTTTTAACCCCTTTCGCTGCTGAGGCTTTTCCGCCCCTGTGCTGAGCTCATTTTTACCGGTTTTGCTCATCATGTTTAAACGTTTTTGAGGCTTATTTTAGTATATGACCCAGACATATTATATATCGTTCTTTCCGTCAGACTCGGCAGATTCATAGTATGTCATTATTATATGTATACGTCATGTCCTGTCGTATATTATAACAAAAAATGCAATAAAATATGATTTTTCAATAATTTACAACGTGTAAAGTGTTTTTTTTTCACATTTTAATGCGAGCAATTGTGGTTATATATTGTATGGGGTGCGCTTGTTAAAAAAATAGAGATGGGTCTCGTTACATTTTTTTTGGAGAAAATTACGCGATTTTTAACAAACGCAGCATACAAAAATCGTTAGTACAGCATCATTGTTCACATTATAATTGAAATGGGAACAATATTGCTGCATTAACAAACCAAAAAAAAAAAAAAAACTTTATTTTTTTATTTTAATTTTTTTTAAAATATTATTATTATTATTTTTTTTTTTTTTAAAACTTTTTTCATACTCATGTTTGGTATCGTTGGAACGGCCATGCTCTGGCCGATCCAACAATATCAAACATTTACCCCTAACTGCCACGGATCGGAAGATAGGGGGTTCCAATGAACCCCCTATCTCCACCATTGGTGGCAGTTAGGGGTTAATTCCAGGACTGGCGTCATCGTGCTATGCACGATGACGCCAGTCCTCAGGGGGAGTTCCCGGAGGCTTGGCCGACATCCAAGATGTCCACCAACTCCGGGAAAGGATCACGAACCGGCGCTTTTCGGCGCCGATTCGTGATCCGGCCCCCATGGGATTAATTCCAGGTACCGTTAGGAAGGGCAGGCTGTGCCCTTCCAAACGGTGCCTGGGTTAACCCCCTGCACGCCGCCGATCAGGAGGGAGAGAGGTCCGAAGGACCTCCCCCCTCCCTTTCAGGCACCTCCTCCGCACATGGGGGGGGGCGCCTGAATTATGGTGTCTTCGTGCCACCGCGATGACATCTAATTAGCCCGGCGGCGGTTCCGGGTGCTGGGCTGACATCGAGGATGTCAGCCCGCACTGGGGGGCACAGCAATCGGCCGGAACCCGGCCGATCGCTGGCCCCAAAGGGAGGACGTGCTCAGCGTGTGCTCCGCAAGGAACCCTACCTGCGGGTGGACGCGCTGAGCGTGTCCTCCGCAGCAAAAGGGTTAAATGAAGATCCTGTAGCCAAGTATCTGCAATAAAATAACATGACGTTAGTGAATACAAATAAATGATTTCAAAAAGTTGGTTATTTCCATTTTCACTTAATCAAACATTCATTTTATTGCAGTGGAAGAAGTGAAAAAGAGGTGGAGGAATCTGCGTGACGTGTTCCGCCGTGAACACAAGAACATTCTGTCGCACAGATCAGGAGATGCAGCTACAGATACAACATCGGGATGGGCTTTCTATAAACTCACGCTTTTTATCTCGGACACCGTGGAGCCGCGGGAACTCCACGGGAACGTGTCACCAGAACACAGTGACAGCACATCACACATGGCAGAGGAAGACCTTTCAGAGACCCCAGCAGATGTGCCATCAGATGTCAGCATCCCACACTCCCCACAACCTCATTTTTCCACTCCACTATCACAGCCGTGGAGTGAGCCGGGTACCAGCCAGCAGCCCCAAAGACCACGTCCAATTCCAAAACCAACCAGACCAGAGCAGAACACTGAGGAGCAGCTCATAGATATTGAACGTGAGAAGCTGAAGGTGTTTAAGAAAGTGGTGAGATGCACACCGACAGCAACTATCACTTTCTCCTGAGCCTCCTTCCCTTCCTACAAAACATACCACTACAAGAACAATTTGATGTGCGCACCACATTGATTACAGTGCTAAAGAATGCGTAACCGCAGCTGCCTTCCCGAGCCCCTCAACCACATCCAGAGCGACATCTGCAGACACAGCTGGAACCCATTGATGCCCCGACCACTGCATCTCCATGTACAACTATCGAGCACATGCCTGCGACAGAACCCATATTTAATGGCGGACTGCACGAGTTCTATGGCTCTTTTGAACGTCAATTGGACGACACAACCAATGCCATAAATGTGCACTTTTGTTAAATAGCATGAAAAAATAAATTTTTAACTATTTTTATATTTACAGTTTATATGATATATATGTTGCTGCACTGTGACCCAATCGGTTATTTGATGTGTCTTGCCGCATTATGCCCTCCTAATTATTTTTGGTGTGCCTTGCAACATTGTCACCCTATCCTGTCTTCCGCCTTGCGGACCATTTCATGTAAATAATTTATATATATATATTTTATATGGTTATTTAAAAGAATTGGTTTACCGTTCCTAAAGCAAATAAATACTTTAAATACCATTACTGTAATGCCTGTAATTTTATTTCTATTTGTTTCATATACACACTGTGTCAACGTATACATGTAGGCAATGGCGTACAGTGGATGTATCAAAATGTCATGAAGTCACTTACCGAAGCGTGGTGGTTTAGGCGTTCGTCTGGTGATATTGTGTCTCGGAAATTTGAGGACTTTTCAATAGAAGGACGAATCACATGTAAAATGTAGGTGAAAGTCTCCAGACTCATCCGATGGTAATTGAAGAACTTTGCAGCGTCTTTCCAGAGTTTCATCGTGCAAATGGTGGAACTCGCCTAACCTAGTCCTTTTCTCAAATATTGGCTTCACCCAAAGCTGACGTTTTGGCTTCAGCCCGCGGTGTCTAAGGTATGGATTTTCAACCAATAATAACAGCTCACTCTTCCTATTCATATCCATTCTCTCACACACAAAGCTCTGCACTGCTTCCAAAAGTAGAATCAACAGTCTCTTATATGTAAAAAACAGTTCATTCTGGTTTCGGCAGCCTCTGCACTCCACCTCTTCAGAAATCTGATCTATCCCATCGTCCGGCGGATCGCTTGCAGTGGACGACCCTCATCGCGCGATGACGGACGTACGACGTCGCACAAAGTCGGATGAACGCATCGGTCGTCCAACTAACGAATTGCCTGCACATACGGTGCCTGTTCGGTGCCTGTTCGAGGGCAGTGAAATCCCCAAGAAAAAGCACTGCTTCGTCTATTCAGAGAACACAAACCAGCAGTGAAAGGTTCCAGAAATGCCCTGCCATTCGGTGGTTTAATTCAGCAGGTTTATTCAGGAGAATCCCATAGGCTTCAATGTTAAAAATATTCCCGTTTTAATTCAATATCTAATAAACCGTTCATTATAAAATTCTGCAGCAAAGAGTCTCTTTATTTATAGATTTTTTAGGATATTTTAAGCATTTTTCTGGATTTAATTTTTTTTTAAAAATTCAGATTTTTTTTAACTTTACTTCTTTTTTCTGTAACAGCCCTTTTTATTATCATTCATTGGATTTTATATGTAAATTTCAGACATTTTCACTCAGTAGTTTCTTTCCAAACAGTGTTTCAGTTTTCAAACATTCAAGCAAACAGTTTTTTTAATTTATTCACTGCATTCGTCTGCGGTGTCGGCTTTTTCCGGCGGCTTCGCTGTGTGTGATCGGCTCCTGCTCTGTTTTTTTCCAGCGTTTTCGGAGGGTTAATCCAGATGTTTTTGCGGGTTTTGGGCGTGCATTCACCGGGTTTTGCGGTTAGTTTTTGGTGGGTTTGCAGTAATCTTTCCCTGCAATTCGGGGACCCTGTGGTCTTTGCTGAATACACCGCAGGGTCGCCGAAATGGGATCGGCAAAACAAACCGAATTGAAGAGAATGAAAAGTCACTGAACGTGCGGTGACGTTTCGATTCTCTTTGAATAACCCTGTTTGGTTTGTTAATAGCAGTAAATATAAGTTATTGATAACCTCCTCTGCCGAACCTGAACCTCTAATCACTCACAGCCCAAAACAGGTGAATTGATTAGAAGGTGTCGGGTAAATGCCGAGCGTAACAGCAATATATATATTGCAGTGATCCCTTGTTTAGAAAGAATTCCATTCAGTAAGAATATAATATTGAAAGCAGGAATTTAAACCGTATGATAAAACTTAGAGGGTAAAATATGCTGCATATGTTGTCGATTAGCTCAGCGGCAAAAACCTATAGCCAGAGAAAATCTGTCCAATTCAGGATACAACGAGTGAACAATACTGCCGTCTGAGAATTGACACGCACAATAATCTCACCTTACGTTTCTGCGCCTGTCAAAGTCCAATCTGCGTATATATGCTGCAGCAATAATAAACAAACTTCTCCATGTTATTGTTGGGTATGTGTAGAATGTGTAACTATACGTTGCTGCGTATTTTTTTTCGGTCCTGGTGTATTTGGGTTCGGCCAGGACGTTCAGATTTGCCGTTAACACCGGCTTTTAGGAG
>RXON01000679.1:0-83473 GCA_009667805.1 Leptobrachium leishanense
TGGGTGTAGTTTGGGGGATGTGGGATCGGGTGTAGTTTGATGGATGTGGTGTGGGGGTTGGTGTAGTTTGGGGGATGTGGGGTCGGGTGTAGTTTGGGGGATGTGGGGTCGGGTGTAGTTTGGGGGATGTGGGGTTGGGGTGTAGTTTGGGGGATGTGGGGTCGGGGTGGAGTTTGGGGGATGTGGGATCGGGGAGGAGTTTGGGGATGTGGGGTCTTGGTGTAGTTTGGGGGATGTGGTGTCTGAGTGTAGTTTGGGGAATGTGGGGTCGGGTGTAGTTTGGGGGATGTGGAGTCGGGTGTAGTTTGGGGGATCTGGGATCGGGGAAGAGTTTGGGGGATGTGGGGTCGGGGAGGAGTTTGGGGGATCTGGGGTCGGGGAGGAGTTTGGGGAATGTGGGGTCGGGTGTAGTTTGGGGGATGTGGAGTCGGATGTAGTTTGGGGGATCTGGGATCGGGGAAGAGTTTGGGGGATGTGGGGTCGGGTGTAGTTTGGGGGATGTTTGGTCGGGGTGTAGTTTAGGGGATATAGGGGTCGGGGCTATGCAGAGGATGCCTCCTAGTAATGAGAGTTGGAGAGGACGGGTCCGCCCGGTGAGGATGCTGCGTGGTTCCCGGGTCACTGGGTTGGTGATCACATATAACCCTGTGCTCTGTGTAATATAGAGAGCTGCTAATAGTGAGTCAGACGAGTCTGCAGGTTCTGGCACGAGGTCCCTTCCTGTTATGTACAAGATGAACAACGGCCACTTCACCTGATCGCATGCAGGCGCTGCGTCCCGGCATGAATCTGCCTGAGCAGGTGATACAATCACAGGATGATACTTACACCAAGTGCCCTCCATCTGGCAATACAGAGGGGGCCGCGTTCCGTGTCATTAACATGTACACAAGACCACGCTTCCGCTGAGCGCACGTCACATCTCCCTGTCCCGGCTCGGCTGATAATTTGATATTTTTATTATTTTCCCAGATACAAAGTGTCCAATACCTGTAACCACAACCACGTGTGCCACAACCACACCGGCAGGGAGGGGGGCTCGTCACCTTATCCCGTCACCAGATTTACTGCTGGTGTGGTGATTTAATACAGCAGTCACTGTCTGTGTACCTACTGTTACCAGGGCACATCTCTGGGTATTCACCATTTGACCATCACCGGGCCCTTGCTCATCCCTGCCCGTTGCCCCTGCTCCCCCTCTCTGGGCTCCCCCTCTCTGCCCGTTGCCCCTGCCCCCCTCTCTGGGCTCCCCCTCTCTGCCCGTTGCCCCTGCTCCCCCTCTCTGGGCTCCCCCTCTCTGCCCGTTGCCCCTGCCCCCCCTCTCTGGGCTCCCCCTCTCTGCCCGTCGCCCCTGCTCCCCCTCTCTGGGCTCCCCCTCTCTGCCCGTCGCCCCTGCCCCCCCCCTCTCTGCTTCTGTCATTTCTCTTCTGTTTTTGGTTCCCGTGACACAGTGGGGGGGGGGGGTTACAATCTGCCGCTGATACGGGGGTGTATAATGTGCTGCAGGTTTCTCCATCGCATCCCCCCGTTTTAGCTCCATAACGCAGCGCTTAGCGCCGCCGCGAGCCTCCGCCCCTCCGTGGTGTATAGGACTCGACTGCCGGGTCACATGACCTGCAGGATCTCACCTCTTGCAAAATCCTGCAGGACCACAGAGTGATTCGCAGAGGGAGACTAGGGACTTTTTGGCCTCAGTCTCACGCTCTCCCGGCGGCCAGAAGAGGCGGATGGAGCCGCGAGGTGAGAGGTGAGTATGTGATTTTTGGTGTTTTTTTTCAGCTGGTGATAAATGAGTCTGTAGAGGCCAAACATGACGCTGATTAACTCTTTGCGTTCCCCATGTTAAGTATAGGGAGCGCATCGTACAGTAACCTCGCCCTGAAAAGCACAAGATCCCAAACACTAGCGGGTTTTTTAACCGGTTAGCGTTTGGAATGTAATATGGTCGGCCCGCGCTGGGGCCATTTAACATTAACCCTCGCACTGCTGACAATAACGCTAGCGTTAAGTATATTATATGGCTTAATACTGGGCTCAAAATTTCAAGTCCCAATCTACTAGCCAGGCCTTAAGAGTTACTCGCCACTAGTTGCCCAACCTAACCCCTTATCCTGTCCTGCCTCTGCATTCCCATTCGCTCGCATGTAACTTCCACTCACCAAATGCGAGCAGGCGAGTGGAAATTTTGAGGCCTGGTAATATATGTCTCACAATGGGGAGAAATTTCTAAATATCCCGCAATTCTTACCCCGGCTCTGGTGCTGATACAGGGGGCACTAGGTGTGCAGCTGGGGGGCTTTTCAACCAGAAAGTGGGACATGAGACACAGAAAACACCAGCAGCGCCGACCTGCTCCGGTGATACCAGTGTCTGTCTGTATCCAGGGATCACTTTTTGCTGGAGCAACGTGTTTGGAAAATTCCCCCCGATTCGCGTGGAATGTTCTCCTCCCTCGCTTTCCCCATCACCCTGCGTGGTCTCTGTCGCCGTGTTTTCTACGTGTCTGTCTCGTGTCCGGTGACTGAGCCACGCGGTTTAAGTTCTTCATGAAATGAAAGGCGTCTCCTGGACGCTCGGTGTGATCCGGTGTGCAATGTGATCCGAATAGCGGCTTCTGTCAATCATTTCCAGCGATAGAAAATGATCCTAACAGCCGTGAGTGCCGGCGCCGGTATCAGCCGGAATTGTCTGGAAGCAGAGCAGCCAAATTATCCCTATTAGCTTCTCCCCGATCTGCGCACAAAGTGAAAATTACCTGATAGAAGCTGCACCTCGAGTGCCGGGAACAGACACGGCGCAGCCGGCAGATTACAGCCAGGCGGCCTGTTACCGGGACGCCTTCCCGGGCCGAAGTAATGGGCCTCATTACAGTAATGGGCCTCATTAGAGAAATAGGCTTTATTAATTAATCGCTGTGAGTGTGTATTACACGGGCAGACAGCGCGGATCAAACCCCGGCACGCACCAATAAAAACACAATAACGTCAGCAAGACACATCCACACACACAGTCAGCGACAACACCCCTCTTACAGTGAGTGCGGGTCACAGTCCGGATGGGTCACGGTGCGGGCGCGTCGGTGTGTGTGTGCGGGTCATAGTCCGGGTGGGTCGCGGTGTATGCAGGTCATAGTCCGGGTGGGTCGCGGTGTATGCAGGTCATAGTCCGGGTGGGTCGCGGTGAGTGTGGCTCACAGTCCGGGTGGGTCGCGGTGAGTGCGGGTCGTGCGTGCGGGTCACAGCCCAGGTGGGTCGCGGTGCGTGCGGGTAACAGTCCGGGTGGGTCGCGGTGAGTGCGGGTCACAGCCCGGGTGGGTCGCGGTGCGTGCGGGTCACAGCCCAGGTGGGTCGCGGTGCGTGCGGGTCACAGCCCAGGTGGGTCGCGGTGCGTGCGGGTCACAGCCCGGGTGGGTTGCGGTGCGTGTGGCTCACAGTCTGGGTGGGTCGCGGTGAGTGCTAGTCACAGTCCGGGTGGGTCGCGGTGAGTACAGGTCACGGTTACTGTCCGGGTGGGTCGCGGTGAGGGCGGGTCACAGTCCGGGTGGGTCGCAGTGAGTGCGGGTCACAGTCCGGGTGAGTGCGGGCCACAGTCCGGGTGGGCTGCGGTGAGTGCGGGTCACAGTCCGGGTGGGTCGCGGTGAGTGCGGGTCACAGCCCGGGTGGGTCACGGTGAGTGCGGGTCACAGCCCGGGTGGGTCGCGGTGAGTGTGGGTCACAGTCCGGGTGGGTCGCGGTGAGTGTGGGTCACAGTCCGGGTGGGTCGCGGTGAGTGTGGGTCACAGTCCGGGTGGGTCGCGGTGAGTGCGGGTCACAGTCCGGGTGGGTCGCGGTGAGTGCGGGTCACAGTCCGGGTGGGTCGGTGAGTGCGGGTCACAGTCTGGGTGGGTCGCTGTGATTGCGAGTCACAGTCCGGTTGGGTCGCTGTGATTGCGGGTCACAGTCCGGGTGGGTCGCGGGTCACAGTCCGGGTGGGTCGCGGTCATTGCGGCTCACAGTCTGGGTGGGTCGCGGTGAGTACTGTTCATGGTTACAGTCCGGGTTGTTTACGGTTACAGTCTGGGTGGGTCGCGGTGAGTGCGGATCATAGTCCGGGTGGGTCACAGTGCGGGTGGGTCGCGGTGAGTGCGGGCCACAGCCCGGGTGGGTCGCGGTGAGTGCGGGTCACAGTCTGGGTGGGTCGTGGTGATTGTGGGTCACAGTCTGGGTGGGTCGCGGTGAGTGCGGCTCACAGTCCGGGTGGGTCGTGGTGAGTACAGGTCATAGTTACAGTCCGGGTGGGTTACGGTTACAGTCTGGGTGGGTCGCGGTGAGTGCGGGTCACAGCCCGGGTGGGTCGAGGTGATTGTGGGTCCCAGTCCGGGTGGGTCGCGGTGATTGCGGGTCACAGTCCGGGTGGGTCGCGGTGAGTGTGGCTCACAGTCCGGGTGGGTCGCGGTGAGTACAGGTCATGGTTACAGTCTGGGTGGGTCGCGGTGGGTTATGGTTACAGTCCGGGTGAGTGCGGGTCACAGTCCGGGTGGGTCGCGGTGAGTGTGGGTCACAGCCCGGATGGGTCGCGGTGAATGCGGGTCACAGCCCGGGTGGGTCGCGGTGAGTGCGGGTCACAGCCTGGATGGGTCGCGGTGAGTGCGGGTCACAGTCCGGGCGGGTCGCAGTGAGTGCGGGTCACAGTCCGGGCGGGTCGCGGTGAGTGCGGGTCACAGTCCGGGTGGGTCGTGGTGATTGTGGGTCACAGTCCGGGTGGGTCACGGTGATTGCGGCTCACAGTCCGGGTGGGTCGTGGTGAGTACAGGTCATGGTTACAGTCCGGGTGGTTACGGTTACAGTCTGGGTGGGTCGCGGTGGGTTACGGTTACAGTCCGGGTGAGTGCGGGTCACAGTCCGGGTGGGTCGCGGTGAGTGCGGGTCACAGCCCGGGTGGGTCGCGGTGAGTGCGAGTCACAGCCCGGGTGGGTCGCGGTGAGTGCGGGTCACAGCCTGGGTGGGTCGCTGTGAGTGCGGGTCACAGTCCGGGCGGGTCGCTGTGAGTGCGGGTCACAGTCCGGGTGGGTCGCGGTGATTGTGGGTCACAGTCCGGGTGGGTCGTGGTGAGTGCGTGTCACAGTCCAGGTGGGTCGTGGTGAGTGCGGGTCACAGTCCAGGTGGGTCATGGTGATTGTGGGTCACAGTCCGGGTGGGTCGCGGTGATTGCGGCTCACAGTCCGGGTGGGTCGTGGTGAGTACAGGTCATGAATACAGTCCGGGTGGGTTACGGTTACAGTCTGGGTGGGTCGCGGTGAGAGCGGGTTACAGTCTGGGTGGGTTACGGTTACAGTCTGGGTGGGTCGCGGTGAGAGCGGGTCACAGTCCGGGTGGGTCGCGGTGAGTGCGGGTCACAGTCCAGGTGGGTCATGGTGATTGTGGGTCACAGTCCGGGTGGGTCGCGGTGATTGCGGCTCACAGTCCGGGTGGGTCGTGGTGAGTACAGGTCATGAATACAGTCCGGGTGGGTTACGGTTACAGTCTGGGTGGGTCGCGGTGAGAGCGGGTCACAGTCCGGGTGGGTCGCGGTGAGTGCGCGTCACAGCCCGGGTGTGTCCCGGTGAGTGTGGGTCACAGCCCGGTCGGGTCGCGGTGAGTGTGGGTCACAGCCCAGGTGGGTCGCGGTGAGTGCAGGTCACAGCCCGGGTGGGTCGCGGTGAGTGCGGGTCACAGCCCGGGTGGGTCGCGGTGAGTGCGGGTCACAGCCTGGGTGGGTCGCGATGGGTGCGGGTCACAGCCTGGGTGGGTCGCGATGGGTGCGGGTCACAGCCTGGGTGGGTCGCGATGGGTGCGGGTCACAGCCTGGGTGGGTCGCGATGGGTGCGGGTCACAGTCTGGGTGGGTGACCGTGAGTGCGGGTCACAGTCTGGGCAGGTCACGGTGAGTGCGGGTCACAGTCCGAGTGGGTCGTGGTGCGTGCGGGTCACAGTCTGGGCGGGTCATGGTGAGTGGGGGTCACAGTCCGGGTGGGTCGCGGTGATTGTGGGTCACGGTGATTGCGAGTCACAGTCCGGGTGGGTCGCGGTGAGTGTGGCTCACAGTCCGGGTGGGTCGTGGTGAGTACAGGTCATGGTTACAGTCCGGGTGGGTTACGGTCACAGCCCGGGTGGGTCGCGGTGAGTGCGGGTCACAGCCCAGGTGGGTCGCGGTGAGTGCGGGTCACAGCCCAGGTGGGTCGCGGTGAGTGCAGGTCAGACTGGGGATCGCAGGAAATGTCAGTCAGCAGCGCCATAAGGTTGTGCGTCCACTGGGTCTGTATTTATACGATTGTCTGTCGCCGTCCGACCAATCCCACAACATGCAGGAGATTCAGCCTCTTCCACTGCCTTCCATCAGACGATTTTTTTGGGAACTACAGCAGACAAGCGATCTTTCCCGTTTCACTGGGATTTGTTGGACGATCTGGTACAAATTACATGAAAAAAGATGGATTATCTAGTTAAACCGCCGCGCCGCAGCACCAGAGAAACTGCCCCGAAGAGAAGTTACTCCGTTCCTCAGCCCATAGGATTCAATGCAAAAAAAATAAACATTTTTTTATTCAACCGTTTATTCTTTTCGTCCGCAGCAAAAAGTATTTTTATTTATTGATTTATATTTGGAATTTTTAGATATTTTCTATTTATTTTTTTGGCAAAATTTTTTGATTCCCAATCTTTAAAAAAAATTCGGGGGTGGGGTTTCCTCGCCGGACACACGGGTTTTTTTTTCTTCAGTCTGGCTGCGTTCGCCAGTGCTGTCCTTTTCAGCACCAGTGATGGGGCTTTTTCCTCAGCAGCGTTCGAGGTTTTGTTCTTTTTCTGCGTTTGGCCGTGCTTTCCATTTTGGCACCAGGGACAGGGTTTTTTCCACCCCCTGCAGCGGGGTCCTTTTTTCTTTGTTCGGCGGCCTGTCCGTCCTTCAACCTGGATCCCGTGCGTCGCTTATAAAAAGAGCAACTCATTCCCGGAAGCAAAGGTGGATATTTTCTTTATAGTCCGCAAAGCATGTTGGGAGTTGCAGTTGTCCTATACGGGGAGGGGGGGGGGTTGGCAGTGTGTGGATGGAGGGCCGGTCATGGTGCCGGTGTTTAAGGACCCGGTGTTCTGCTCGTTATGACGTTGTTTCTCTTTTTGCTTTTTTTCAGAAGGTGCTAAACTTCCTGAAGCAGGAGGTGAAGCTGGGGGGGATCGGCCCGAGTTACTCGCTCAGCACAGAGAGGGTGCGTATGAGATTTGCCTGGCGTACAGCACAGAGTATATCCTGCTGTCAGCTGCTTCCTTCCCAGATCCTCATTAAACGCTCCTCCTGGAGTTATTACATCACATGTGATGTCACAGAAGGCGCACTGCACACGTATGCCAAGCGGTGATACCTGAAGCACACTGCACACACATCGTGTTACGTGGGGATCGGCGCGTTCCGGCACGTTCCGGCGAGGGAGCTAGTAATTTCATTGTCGTCATTTCACGTTCCAGACAGAGCAGTTACAGAAACAGAAGGTGTACACCAAGCTGGTGCAAGAACGCAACCGCGAGCTGAAACCGGCCGTGCCAAAGGTCCCGGACATTCCCGTCCGACCCAACGACGACAAGAAATGTGTGCGGCAAAAGGTGAGAGCTGCCATCCCAGCGACCGCCGTGCATCAGATACAGGTGTCCTCCATATTCTTGGCAGGTGTCCGCCCTGGAGATTCGGTGTGTTTCGCCATTTAATCCACGTTCCGGCCCAGTAAATAAGAGATTTGCTTTAAATGGAAAAAATACCCCCCCTCTCCATTCACCACTGGGACTCAGCGTTTAGGCACAGCCGCCTATGGGCCAAATTACATTCCTAGCGGTAAAACGGGGGCTGCTAGAGAGGAAAAACTGCGCCCGCGTTTTACCGCTAGATTACAATGCAGGCACTAAATAAAGCTGGCTGCATTGTTACCGCGCGCATCCTCTCAGTGGAGTCCACAGGACTCCATTGAAGCAGACGCTGGCGGTCACATGACCTGCCGGATCTCACCTCGCGAGATCCGGCTGGTCAGCGTAGTGATACGCAGGGGGAGACTGGGGGGACTTTTTCCCCCAGTCTCTCCCTGCTCCCGTCGGACTGAGGAGGCGGTTGGAGCTGCGGTCCTCGCCGCGGGACAGGAGGTGAGTACCTTGATTTTGTTTGGGGCTTTCTGGATGGTGTTAACGGATTGTACTGAAGCGGAATCCGTTAACACCAGGTCCTGGCTCTGGGTAACTTTCCGCTGACCAGAGCCGGACGGTAATCAGTGTTAAGACTTTGTAATCCAGCGCTGATTAACACTTTGCGTTCTCCATGTTAAGTATAGGAAGCGCAAGTACAGTAACCTCGCGCTGAAAAGCACAAGGTACCAAACGCTAACGTGTTACTTAACCCCTTAGCGTTTGGATTGTAATGTGCAAAAAATACTTGGGCTAACGTTAGTGCTCACGCAGGTGAACGCTAACACTAGTACCAAGTATGCAATTTGGCCCTATGTGTGGTGATGGCACAGCTTGAGCACCGAGTGTCAGGAGAGCAGCTACATCTAGCGCTCAGTGCTCGCAGTGAATCCAGCATGGCAGCGACACCAGCGACGTGTCACTCATGTAGGACGTGGCGGTGAGGTAGGAGGGCCTTGAACCTGGCAAGAGGGCGGCAGCCTCTGCACTGCCCTGGAGGTAATGACTTTGACAGTCACTGCCCTGCCTATACAAAACATGCGCCCTCACCATGCAGCATGAGACTCAACACTGATATATGAAGCTGCGGGGTCACCAGACACTGAAACACGAGGCCGCGGGGTCACCAGACACTGAAACACGAGGCCGCGGGGTCACCAGACACTGAAACACGAGGCCGTGGGGTCAGCAGACACTGAAACACGAGGCCGCGGGGTCACCAGACACTGATACACGGGGGTCACCAGACACTGATACATGGGGGTCACCAGACACTGATACATGGGGGTCACCAGACACTGATACACGGGGGTCACCAGACACTGAAACACGAGGCCGCGGGTCACCAGACACTGAAACACGAGGCCACGGAGTCACCGGACACTGAAACACGAGGCCGTGGGGTCACCAGACACTGAAACACGAGGCCGCAGGGTCACCAGACACTGAAACACGAGGCCGCGGGGTCACCAGACACTGAAACACGAGGCCGCGGGGTCACCAGACACTGAAACACGAGGCCGCGGGGTCACCAGACACTGAAACACGAGGCCGCGGGGTCACCAGACACTGAAACACGAGGCCGTGGGGTCACCAGACACTGAAACACGAGGCCGCGGGGTCACCAGACACTGATACACGGGGGTCACCAGACACTGATACACGGGGGTCACCAGACACTGAAACACGAGGCCGCGGGTCACCAGACACTGAAACACGAGGCCGCGGGGTCACCAGACACTGAAACACAAGGCCGCGGGTCACCAGACACTGAAACACGAGGCCGCGGTCACCAGACACTGAAACACGAGGCCGCGGGGTCACCAGACACTGAAACACGAGGCCGCGGGGTCACCAGACACTGAAACACGAGGCCGCGGGGTCACCAGACACTGAAACACGAGGCCGCGGGGTCACCAGACACTGAAACATGAGGCCGCGGGGTCACCAGACACTGAAACACGAGGCCGTGGGGTCACCAGACACTGAAACACGAGGCCGCGGGGTCACCAGACACTGATACACGGGGGTCACCAGACACTGATACATGGGGGTCACCAGACACTGATACATGGGGGTCACCAGACACTGATACACGGGGGTCACCAGACACTGATACATGGGGGTCACCAGACACTGATACATGGGGGTCACCAGACACTGATACATGGGGGTCACCAGACACTGAAACACGAGGCCGCGGGTCACCAGACACTGAAACACGAGGCCACGGAGTCACCGGACACTGAAACACGAGGCCGTGGGGTCACCAGACACTGAAACACGAGGCCGCGGGGTCACCAGACACTGAAACACGAGGCCACGGGGTCACCAGACACTGAAACATGAGGCCGCGGGGTCACCAGACACTGATACACGGGGGTCACCAGACACTGATACACGGGGGTCACCAGACACTGAAACACGAGGCCGTGGGGTCACCAGACACTGAAACACAAGGCCCCGGGGTCACCCGACACTGAAACACGAGGCCGCGGGGTCACCCGACACTGAAACACGAGGCCACGGGGTCACCCGACACTGAAACACGAGGCCGCGGGTCACCAGACACTGAAACACGAGGCCGCGGGTCACCAGACACTGAAACACGAGGCCGCGGGTCACCAGACACTGAAACACGAGGCCGCGGGTCACCAGACACTGAAACACGAGGCCACGGGGTCACCCGACACTGAAACACGAGGTCACGGGGTCACCCGACACTTAAAACACGAGGCCGCGGGGTCACCAGACACTGAAACACGAGGCCGCGGGGTCACCCGACACTGAAACACGAGGCCGCGGGGTCACCAGACACTGAAACACGAGGCCGCGGGGTCACCAGACACTGATACACGGGGGTCACCAGACACTGATACACGGGGGTCACCAGACACTGAAACACGAGGCCCCGGGGTCACCCGACACTGAAACACGAGGCCGCGGGGTCACCAGACACTGAAACACGAGGCCGCGGGGTCACCAGACACTGATACACGGGGGTCACCAGACACTGAAACACAAGGCCACGGGGTCACCCGACACTGAAACACGAGGCCGCGGGGTCACCAGACACTGATACGCGAGGCCGCGGGGTCACCAGACACTGATACGTGAGGTCACCAGACACTGATACGCGGGGTCACCAGACACTGATACGCGAGGCGCGGGGTCACCAGACACTGATACGTGAGTCACCACGACACTGATACGCGGGGTCACCAGACACTGATACGCGAGGCCGCGGGGTCACCAGACACTGATACGTGAGGTCACCAGACACTGATACGTGAGGCCGCGGGGTCACCAGACACTGATACGTGAGGTCACCAGACACTGATACGCGGGGTCACCAGACACTGATACGCGAGGCCGCGGGGTCACCAGACACTGATACGTGAGGTCACCAGACACTGATACGCGAGGCCGCGGGGTCACCAGACACTGATACGCGAGGCCGCGGGGTCACCAGACACTGATACGCGAGGCCGCGGGGTCACCAGACACTGATACGTGAGGTCACCAGACACTGATACGCAAGGCAGCGGGGTCACCAGAGTCTGACCGCTCCCTTTTCTCGCAGGGCTTGGAATATGCCATGAAGGTCCCAAAGCCTCACACGCTACCGAAGATCAGCGCCCCCTGCAGGAAGGACGAGACTCCCCCACCTCCAGCATATCTGCAGGATGCGGCTCCACAGCTGCAGAGGATCCATGAATTACAGCGCCGGCACGAGCTGGAGAAGGTGGCGGTGGCCGCGTTCAATGCGTTCCATATTCTTTAATGTTTCTATTTTAAACAAACTAAAGATAAACGTGGAACAATGATCCAAACCGTCTGCGTGTATCCAGCGCCGCACCGTCACCGGGAACAGACCCCAAAACGCCCTGACGTGGCACCAGAGGCAAAATATTCTATATTATTTTCAGCAGATTTATTAAATCCCATTATTATTATATGTAAATGTCATGTCCTGCCAGAACGTGTAACCAAACCTCACTCTATACTCACACAGACACACAGACATACATACACAGACAGACATACATACACAGACATACATACAGATACAGACATACATACACAGACATACATACAGATACAGACATACATACACAGACATACATACAGATACAGACATACATACACAGACATACATACAGATACAGACATACATACACAGACATACATACAGATACAGACATACACACACAGACAGACATACAGATACAGACATACATACACAGACATACATACAGATACAGACATACATACACAGACATACATACAGATACAGACATACATACACAGACATACATACAGATACAGACATACACACACAGACAGACATACAGATACAGACATACATACACAGACATACATACATACATACACAGACACGCACACACACATACACAGACACACACACACACATACACAGACACATATACATACATACAGACACACTGATACAGACACACAGACATACAGACACACAGACATACAGACATACAGACATACAGACATACAGACATACAGACACACAGACATACAGACATACAGACACACAGACATACAGACACACAGACACACAGACATACAGACATACAGACATACAGACATACAGACACACAGACACACAGACATACAGACATACAGACATACAGACACACAGACATACAGACATACAGACACACAGACACACAGACATACAGACACACAGACACACAGACATACAGACATACAGACATACAGACATACAGACATACAGACACACAGACACACAGACATACAGACACACAGACATACAGACACACAGACATACAGACATACAGACACACAGACATACAGACATACAGACATACAGACACACAGATAAAGGAGAACACCCCCATCCCCAAAACAACTGCTGACATCAACAGATCCAATAACATTCAGACAATGCGCCAGTTACACCTTCTCTTAATCTGCCAGAGGACCCCCCCGTCTCCTCAGTCTATATGCTGGAAAACATGTCCATGATATGATGCGAGGTGAGGCCCACCAGGATGCCAAGACACCGGCAACATAAGCCCTGCATTCCCTGGGCAATCCATTTGGCAAACCCCAGGCAGCAGCTTGGCCCATGGTCTGTAGGAAGGAGGCGAGTCCCCCGGCTCCTCCAACTGCCCCAGAGACGCCGAGTCGGTCACAGGACCCTGTTACTTTATTTTTCTGAGAAAATACGCGATTTTAACTAAAACTGAAAAAACAACATATTTCATAGTGTGAAATGAGAAGGTGCGTTAGTGCAGCGTCATTGTGCACATTATGATTGAAAAGTGAACAATATCGCTGCGTTTATTAATTTAAAAAGACATTGATTTGTTTTATTTTTCCACTAGTTGTTAAGCCTGGCCGGAGCTCAGTCTGCTTTCGCCAGCTCACAATCCGTCTCCACAAATTAGCTTTTCAATGTCCTATCCAAGAGTATCTCCATATTAAAATGCGTCTGTAACGGGAGGGCCGAGTGAGCAGCTGTGATGGGTGCGTGCGCAGCTGACAGCGCATTACAAACACATTTATATATTCAAGCAGGCTCCTCTCTCCCCTCTTAGATTGTAAACTCACGGGAGCGGCTCCTCTCTCCCCTCTTAGATTGTAAACTCACGGGAGCGGCTCCTCTCTCCCCTCTTAGATTGTAAACTCACGGGAGCGGCTCCTCTCTCCCCTCTTAGATTGTAAACTCACGGGAGCGGCTCCTCTCTCCCCTCTTAGATTGTAAACTCACGGGAGCGGCTCCTCTCTCCCCTCTTAGATTGTAAACTCACGGGAGCGGCTCCTCTCTCCCCTCTTAGATTGTAAACTCACGTGAGCGGCTCCTCTCTCCCTCTTAGATTGTAAACTCACGGGAGCGGCTCCTCTCTCCCCTCTTAGATTGTAAACTCACAGGAGCGGCTCCTCTCTCCCCTCTTAGATTGTAAACTCACGGGAGCGGCTCCTCTCTCCCCTCTTAGATTGTAAACTCACGGGAGCGGCTCCTCTCTCCCCTCTTAGATTGTAAACTCACGTGAGCGGCTCCTCTCTCCCCTCTTAGATTGTAAACTCACGGAGCGGCTCCTCTCTCCCCTCTTAGATTGTAAACTCACGGGAGCGGCTCCTCTCTCCCCTCTTAGATTGTAAACTCACGGAGCGGCTCCTCTCTCCCCTCTTAGATTGTAAACTCACGGGAGCGGCTCCTCTCTCCCCTCTTAGATTGTAAACTCACGGGAGCGGCTCCTCTCTCCCCTCTTAGATTGTAAACTCACGGGAGCGGCTCCTCTTTCCCCTCTTAGATTGTAAACTCACGGGAGCGGCTCCTCTTTCCCCTCTTAGATTGTAAACTCACGGGAGCGGCTCCTCTCTCCCCTCTTAGATTGTAAACTCACGGGAGCGGCTCCTCTCTCCCCTCTTAGATTGTAAACTCACGGGAGCGGCTCCTCTCTCCCCTCTTAGATTGTAAACTCACGGGAGCGGCTCCTCTCTCCCCTCTTAGATTGTAAACTCACGGGAGCGGCTCCTCTTTCCCTCTTAGATTGTAAACTCACGGGAGCGGCTCCTCTTTTCCCTCTTAGATTGTAAACTCACGGGAGCGGCTCCTCTCTCCCTCTTAGATTGTAAACTCACGGGAGCGGCTCCTCTTTCCCCTCTTAGATTGTAAACTCACGGGAGCGGCTCCTCTTTCTCTCTTAGATTGTAAACTCACGGGAGCGGCTCCTCTCTCCCCTCTTAGATTGTAAACTCACGGGAGCGGCTCCTCTTTTCTCTTAGATTGTAAACTCACGGGAGCGGCTCCTCTCTCCCCTCTTAGATTGTAAACTCACGGGAGCGGCTCCTCTCTCCCCTCTTAGATTGTAAACTCACGGGAGCGGCTCCTCTTTTCCCTCTTAGATTGTAAACTCACGGAGCGGCTCCTCTTTTCCCTCTTAGATTGTAAACTCACGGGAGCGGCTCCTCTCTCCCTCTTAGATTGTAAACTCACGGGAGCGGCTCCTCTCTCCCCTCTTAGATTGTAAACTCACGGGAGCGGCTCCTCTCTCCCCTCTTAGATTGTAAACTCACGGGAGCGGCTCCTCTTTTCCCTCTTAGATTGTAAACTCACGGGAGCAGCTCCTCTCTCCCCTCTTAGATTGTAAACTCACGGGAGCGGCTCCTCTTCTCCCCTCTTAGATTGTAAACTCACGGGAGCGGCTCCTCTTTTCCTCTTAGATTGTAAACTCACGGGAGCGCTCCTCTCTCCCCTCTTAGATTGTAAACTCACGGGAGCGGCTCCTCTTTTCCCTCTTAGATTGTAAACTCACGGGAGCGGCTCCTCTCTCCCCTCTTAGATTGTAAACTCACGGGAGCGGCTCCTCTCTCCCTCTTAGATTGTAAACTCACGGGAGCGGCTCCTCTCTTCCCCTCTTAGATTGTAAACTCACGGAAGCGGCTCCTCTCTCCCCTCTTAGATTGTAAACTCACGGGAGCGGCTCCTCTTTTCCCTCTTAGATTGTAAACTCACAGGAGCGGCTCCTCTTTTCCCTCTTAGATTGTAAACTCACAGGAGCGGCTCCTCTCTCCCCTCTTAGATTGTAAACTCACGGGAGCGACTCCTCTTTTCTCTTAGATTGTAAACTCACAGGAGCGGCTCCTCTCTCCCCTCTTAGATTGTAAACTCACGGGAGCGGCTCCTCTTTCCCTCTTAGATTGTAAACTCACGGGAGCGGCTCCTCTCTCCCCTCTTAGATTGTAAACTCACGGGAGCGGCTCCTCTTTTCCCTCTTAGATTGTAAACTCACGGGAGCGGCTCCTCTCTCCCCTCTTAGATTGTAAACTCACGGGAGCGGCTCCTCTCTCCCCTCTTAGATTGTAAACTCACGGGAGCGGCTCCTCTCTCCCCTCTTAGATTGTAAACTCACGGGAGCGGCTCCTCTTCTCCCCTCTTAGATTGTAAACTCACGGAGCGGCTCCTCTCTCCCCTCTTAGATTGTAAACTCACGGGAGCGGCTCCTCTTCCCCTCTTAGATTGTAAACTCACGGGAGCGGCTCCTCTCTCCCCTCTTAGATTGTAAACTCACGGGAGCGGCTCCTCTCTCCCTCTTAGATTGTAAACTCACGGGAGCGGCTCCTCTTTCCCCTCTTAGATTGTAAACTCACGGGAGCGGCTCCTCTTTCCCTCTTAGATTGTAAACTCATGGGAGCGGCTCCTCTTTCCCCTCTTAGATTGTAAACTCACGGGAGCGGCTCCTCTTTCCCCTCTTAGATTGTAAACTCACGGGAGCGGCTCCTCTTTCCCTCTTAGATTGTAAACTCACGGGAGCGGCTCCTCTTTCCCCTCTTAGATTGTAAACTCACGGGAGCGGCTCCTCTCTCCCCTCTTAGATTGTAAACTCACGGGAGCGGCTCCTCTTTCCCCTCTTAGATTGTAAACTCACGGGAGCGGCTCCTCTTTCCCCTCTTAGATTGTAAACTCACGGGAGCGGCTCCTCTTCCCCTCTTAGATTGTAAACTCACGGGAGCGGCTCCTCTTTCCCCTCTTAGATTGTAAACTCACGGGAGCAGCTCCTCTCTCCCCTCTTAGATTGTAAACTCACGGGAGCGGCTCCTCTTTCTCTCTTAGATTGTAAACTCACGGGAGCGGCTCCTCTCTCCCCTCTTAGATAGTAAACTCACGGGAGCGGCTCCTCTTTCCCTCTTAGATTGTAAACTCATGGAGCGGCTCCTCTCTCCCCCCTCTTAGATTGTAAACTCACGGGAGCGGCTCCTCTTTCCCCTCTTAGATTGTAAACTCACGGGCGCGGCTCCTCTCTCCCCTCTTAGATTGTAAACTCACGGGAGCGGCTCCTCTTTCCCCTCTTAGATTGTAAACTCACGGGAGCGGCTCCTCTTTTCCTCTTAGATTGTAAACTCACGGGAGCGGCTCCTCTCTCCCCTCTTAGATTGTAAACTCACGGGAGCGGCTCCTCTTTCCCCTCTTAGATTGTAAACTCACGGGAGCGGCTCCTCTTTCCCCTCTTAGATTGTAAACTCACGGGAGCGGCTCCTCTCTCCTCTCTTAGATTGTAAACTCACGGGAGCGGCTCCTCTTCTCCCTCTTAGATTGTAAACTCACGGGAGCGGCTCCTCTCTCCCCTCTTAGATTGTAAACTCACGGGAGCGGCTCCTCTCTCCCCTCTTAGATTGTAAACTCACGGGAGCGGCTCCTCTTTTCCCTCTTAGATTGTAAACTCACGGAGCGGCTCCTCTTTTCCCTTAGATTGTAAACTCACGGGAGCGGCTCCTCTCTCCCCTCTTAGATTGTAAACTCACGGGAGCGGCTCCTCTTTCCCCTCTTAGATTGTAAACTCACGGGAGCGGCTCCTCTTTCCCCTCTTAGATTGTAAACTCACGGGAGCGGCTCCTCTCTCCTCTCTTAGATTGTAAACTCACGGAGCGGCTCCTCTCTCCCCTCTTAGATTGTAAACTCACGGGAGCGGCTCCTCTCTCCCCTCTTAGATTGTAAACTCACGGGAGCGGCTCCTCTCTCCCCTCTTAGATTGTAAACTCACGGGAGCGGCTCCTCTTTCCCTCTTAGATTGTAAACTCACGGGAGCGGCTCCTCTTTTCCCTCTTAGATTGTAAACTCACGGGAGCGGCTCCTCTCTCCCCTCTTAGATTGTAAACTCACGGGAGCGGCTCCTCTTTCCCCTCTTAGATTGTAAAGTAATTTTTTTAAGGCATTGTAAGGCTTTTTTTTAAAAAAAAATTGTGCCTCGCGTGCGCTTTATGGCGGGTTTGGTGTTTTTTTTTTTTAAAAAGTACATAATAGAGCGTCTCTATAACCACATGTCTCTTTATTAGAGCATCTCTATAACCACATGTCTCTTTATTAGAGCGTCTCTATAGCCACATGTCTCTTTATTAGAGCGTCTCTATAACCACATGTCTCTTTACTAGAGCGTCTCTATAACCACATGTCTCTGTATATAAAGCTTCTCTATAACCACATGTCTCTTATTAGAGCATCTCTATAACCACATGTCTCTTTATTAGAGCGTCTCTATAGCCACATGTCTCTTTATTAGAGCGTCTCTATAGCCACATGTCTCTTTATTAGAGCGTCTCTATAACCACATGTCTCTTTACTAGAGCGTCTCTATAACCACATGTCTCTGTAATAAAGCGTCTCTATAACCACATGTCTCTTTATTAGAGCATCTCTATAACCACATGTCTCTTTATTAGAGCGTCTCTATAGCCACATGTCTCTTTATTAGAGCGTCTCTATAACCACATGTCTCTTTACTAGAGCGTCTCTATAACCACATGTCTCTGTAATAAAGCTTCTCTATAACCACATGTCTCTTTATTAGAGCATCTCTATAACCACATGTCTCTTTATTAGAGCGTCTCTATAGCCACATGTCTCTTTATTAGAGCGTCTCTATAGCCATTTGTCTCTTTATTAGAGCGTCTCTATAGCCACATGTCTCTTTATTAGAGCGTCTCTATAACCACATGTCTCTTTATTAGAGCGTCTCTATAACCACATGTCTCTTTATTAGAGCGTCTCTATAGCCATTTGTCTCTTTATTAGAGCGTCTCTATAGCCACATGTCTCTTTATTAGAGCGTCTCTATAACCACATGTCTCTTTATTAGAGCGTCTCTATAGCCACATGTCTCTTTATTAGAGCGTCTCTATAACCACATGTCTCAGTAATAGAGCGTCTCTATAACCACATGTCTCTGTAATAGAGCGTCTCTATAACCACATGTCTCTTTATTAGAGCGTCTCTATAACCACATGTCTCTTTACTAGAGCGTCTCTATAACCAAATGTCTCTGTAATAGAGCGTCTCTATAACCACATGTCTCTTTATTAGAGCGTCTCTATAACCACATGTCTCTTTTTAGAGCGTCTCTATAGCCATATGTCTCTTTATTAGAGCGTCTCTATAGCCACATGTCTCTTTATTAGAGCATCTCTATAGCTACATGTCTCTTTATTAGAGCGTCTCTATAACCACATGTCTCTTTATTAGAGCGTCTATACCCACTTGTCTCTTTTTAGAGCGTCTCTATAACCACATGTCTCAGTAATAGAGCGTCTCTATAACCACATGTCTCTTTATTAGAGCGTATCTATAACCACATGTCTCTTTGTTAGAGCGTCTCTATAGCCATATGTCTCTTTTTTGAGCATCTCTATAACCAGATGTCTCTTTATTAGAGCGTCTCTATAACCACATGTCTCTTTATTAGAGCGTCTCTATAACCACATGTCTCTTTAATAGAGCGTCTCTATAACCACATGTCTCTTTATTAGAGCGTCTCTATAACCACATGTCTCTGTAATAAAGCTTCTCTATAACCACATGTCTCTTTATTAGAGCGTCTCTATAACCACATGTCTCTTTTTAGAGCGTCTCTATAGCCATATGTCTCTTTATTAGAGCGTCTCTATAGCCACATGTCTCTTTATTAGAGCGTCTCTATAACCACATGTCTCTTTTTAGAGCGTCTCTATAACCACATGTCTCTTTATTAGAGCGTCTCTATAACCACATGTCTCTTTACTAGAGCGTCTCTATAACCACATGTCTCTTTAATAGAGCGTCTCTATAACCACATGTCTCTTTATTAGAGCGTCTCTATAACCACATGTCTCTGTAATAAAGCTTCTCTATAACCACATGTCTCTTTATTAGAGCGTCTCTATAACCACATGTCTCTTTTTAGAGCGTCTCTATAGCCATATGTCTCTTTATTAGAGCGTCTCTATAGCCACATGTCTCTTTATTAGAGCGTCTCTATAACCACATGTCTCTTTTTAGAGCGTCTCTATAACCACATGTCTTTATTAGAGCGTCTCTATAACCACATGTCTCTTTATTAGAGCGTCTCTATAACCACATCTTTTTATTAGAGCGTCTCTATAACCACATGTCTCTTTATTAGAGTGTCTCTATAACCACATGTCTCTTTACTAGAGCGTCTCTATAACCAAATGTCTCTGTAATAGAGCGTCTCTATAACCACATGTCTCTTTATTAGAGCGTCTCTATAACCACATGTCTCTGTAATAGAGCGTCTCTATAACCACATGTCTCTTTATTAGAGCGTCTCTATAACCACATGTCTCTTTTTAGAGCGTCTCTATAGCCACATGTCTCTTTATTAGAGCGTCTCTATAGCCACATGTCTCTTTATTAGAGCGTCTCTATAACCACATGTCTCCGTAATAGAGCCTCTCTATAACCACATGTCTCTTTATTAGAGCGTCTATACCCACTTGTCTCTTTTTAGAGCGTCTCTATAACCACGTCTCTTTACTAGAGCGGCTCTATAACCACATGTCTCAGTAATAGAGCGTCTCTATAACCACATGTCTCTTTATTAGAGCGTCTCTATAACCACATGTCTCAGTAATAGAGCGTCTCTATAACCACATGTCTCTGTAATAGAGCGTCTCTATAACCACATGTCTCTTTATTAGAGCGTCTCTATAACCACATGTCTCTTTATTAGAGCGTCTCTATAACCACATGTCTCTTTATTAGAGCGTCTCTATAACCACATGTCTCAGTAATAGAGCGTCTCTATAACCACATGTCTCTTTATTAGAGCGTCTCTATAACCACATGTCTCTTTATTAGAGCGTCTCTATAACCACATGTCTCTTTATTAGAGCGTCTCTATAACCACATGTCTCTTTATTAGAGCGTCTCTATAACCACATGTCTCTTTATTAGAGCGTCTATACCCACTTGTCTCTTTACTAGAGCGTCTCTATAACCATATGTCTCTTTATTAGAGCGTCTCTATAACCACATGTCTCTTTATTAGAGCGTCTCTATAGCCACATGTCTCTTTAGAGCGTCTCTATAGCCACATGTCTCTTTTCAGGGAATAAGCAAACCGTATGTGATGGGAACGTTACGGTCTCCGGAGTCTCTGAATCCCCCGGTCTCTTTGTTCTGTGCCAGCTTTACGCTATGTCACATGCGTGTTGCGGCCTCTAGCAGCCCGTGTGACACGGCACGATGCGCCGCTTGGTGATCTGTCCTTTGTAGATCCTGTGGATCGTGTGATATCAGTCTAAATGTACCCAGGCCCGGAGCTGCAGAGACGTTTCCCCGCAGAGCTTACAATCTAATCGCATAATGTGCCGAGTGCGACTTTCTGGGCATGTGTTGGATTTTTGAAGACGGATACTTTGATCTCAGCGCGGTGGAATCTCACGCGGAGACGCCGGTCCATCACGCCGCAGATGGCGTCCGGTAAGTGCGCGGGGGCCTGTCGGCGTCACACTCTCAGGTTCGGCGCTCACTTTGTGTGACGTTATTTAGTCACACGGAAATGTTTCCTCTTCGCCGCTTAAGTAGAAACCTGCGGCGCGGCAACAACGCGGCTAAAAATGGACACAGAGAGCCCGGAGGAAGAAATAACTCCACGTCATGCAGAGCTTTATATCAACGCTCTGTGTATCACAACCCCGTGCAGCACCATAACACAACCCGAGAGCAGCTACACACCACAAACCGAGGCCGAAACATAAACCGAACACACCACAAAGGCCACAACACTCCTCTCCTCCTGTTTCCACCCCAACCCTTCTAGATTGTGAGTTCACACGGGAATAGAGCCTCGTTTCCTCCTGTACTGGTTTGTCAATTGTTCAATGTATTGTAACCCTGTCTATATTGTGCCTATTGTACAGCGCTGCGGAATATGCTGGCGCTTTATAAATAAAGAATAATAATAATAACACCGCCGAACACACCACAAACCAAGGCCGAAACAGAATATTCTGAATATAATAGTTACTATGAGATAACAGAATATACCGGATATAATAGTTACTATGGGATAACAGAATATTCTGGATATAATAGTTACTATGTGATAACAGAATATTCCGGATATAATAGTTACTATGGGATAACAGAATATTCCGGATATAATAGTTACTATGGGATAACAGAATATTCCGGATATAATAGTTACTATGGGATAACAGAATATTCCGGATATAATAGTTACTATGGGATAACAGAATATTCCGGATATAATAGTTACTATGAGATAACAGAATATTCCGGATATAAGTTACTATGGATAACAGAATATTCCGGATATAATAGTTACTATGAGATAACAGAATATACCGGATATAATAGTTACTATGGGATAACAGAATATTCCGGATATAATAGTTACTATGAGATAACAGAATATACCGGATATAATAGTTACTATGGGATAACAGAATATTCCGGATATATTAGTTACTATGAGATAACAGAATATTCCGGATATAATAGTTACTATGGGATAACAGAATATTCCGGATATAATAGTTACTATGGGATAACAGAGTATTCCGGATATAATAGTTACTATGGGATAACAGAATATTCCAGATATAATAGTTACTATGAGATAACAGAATATTCTTGATATAATAGTTACTATGGGATAACAGAATATACTGGAAATAATAGTTACTATGGGATAACAGAATATTCCGGATATAATAGTTACTATGTGATAACGGAATATTCCGGATATAATAGTTACTATGTGATAACAGAATATTCCGGATATAATAGTTACTATGGGATAACAGAATATTCCAGATATAATAGTTACTATGAGATAACAGAATATTCCGGATATAATAGTTACTATGAGATAACGGAATATTCCGCATATAATAGTTACTATGTGATAACAGAATATTCCGGATATAATAGTTACTATGGGATAACAGAATATTCCAGATATAATAGTTACTATGAGATAACAGAATATTCTGGATATAATAGTTACTATGGGATAACAGAATATTCCGCATATAATAGTTACTATGAGATAACAGAATATTCTGGATATAATAGTTACTATGGGATAACAGAATATTCCGCATATAATAGTTACTATGAGATAACAGAATATTCCGGATATAATAGTTACTATGGGAGAACAGAATATTCTGGATATAATAGTTACTATGGGATAACAGAATATTCCGGGTATAATAGTTACTATGTGATAACGGAATATTCCGGATATAATAGTTACTATGAGATAACAGAATATACCGGATATAATAGTTACTATGGGATAACAGAATATTCCGGATATAATAGTTACTATGGGATAACAGAATATTACGGATATAATAGTTACTATGGGATAACAGAGTATTCCGGATATAATAGTTACTATGGGATAACAGAATATTCCGGATATAATAGTTACTATGGATAACAGAATATTCCAGATATAATAGTTACTATGAGATAACAGAATATTCTTGGATATAATAGTTACTATGGGATAACAGAATATTCTGGAAATAATAGTTACTATGGGATAACAGAATATTCCGGATATAATAGTTACTATGGATAACGGAATATTCCGGATATAATAGTTACTATGTGATAACAGAATATTCGGATATAATAGTTACTATGGATAACAGAATTTCCAGATATAATAGTTACTATGAGATAACAGAATATTCCGGATATAATAGTTACTATGAGATAACAGAATATTCCGCATATATAGTTACTATGTGATAACAGAATATTCCGGATATAATAGTTACTATGGGATAACAGAATATTCCAGATATAATAGTTACTATGAGATAACAGAATATTCTGGATATAATAGTTACTATGGGATAACAGAATATTCCGCATATAATAGTTACTATGAGATAACAGAATATTCTGGATATAATAGTTACTATGGGATAACAGAATATTCCGCATATAATAGTTACTATGAGATAACAGAATATACTGGATATAATAGTTACTATGAGATAACAGAATATTCCGGATATAATAGTTACTATGGGAGAACAGAATATTCTGGATATAATAGTTACTATGGGATAACAGAATATTCCGCATATAATAGTTACTATGAGATAACAGAATATTCCGGATATAATAGTTACTATGGGATAACAGAATATTCCGCATATAATAGTTACTATGAGATAACAGAATATTCCAGATATAATAGTTACTATGAGATAACAGAATATTCCGGATATAATAGTTACTATGGGAGAACAGAATATTCTGGATATAATAGTTACTATGGGATAACAGAATATTCCGCATATAATAGTTACTATGAGATAACAGAATATTCCGGATATAATAGTTACTATGGGATAACAGAATATTCCGCATATAATAGTTACTATGAGATAACAGAATATTCCGATATAATAGTTACTATGAGATAACAGAATATTCCGGATATAATAGTTACTATGGGATAACAGAATATTCCGGATATAATAGTTACTATGGGATACAGAATATTCCGGATATAATAGTTACTATGGGATAACAGAATATTCCGGATATAATAGTTACTATGGGATAACAGAATATTCCGGATATAATAGTTACTATGTAGATAATAGAATATTCTGGATATAATAGTTACTATGGGATAACAGAATATTCCGGATATAATAGTTACTATGGGATAACAGAATATTCCGGATATAATAGTTACTATGGGATAACAGAATATTCCGGATATAATAGTTACTATGGGATAACAGAATATTCCGGATATAATAGTTACTATGGATAACAGAATATTCCGCATATAATAGTTACTATGGATACAGAATATTCGGATATAATAGTTACTATGGATAACAGAATATTCCGGATATAATAGTTACTATGTGATAACAGAATATTCCGGATATAATAGTTACTATGAGATAACAGAATATTCCGGATATAATAGTTACTATGGGATAACAGAATATTCCGGATATAATAGTTACTATGAGATAACAGAATATTCCAGATATAATAGTTACTATGAGATAACAGAATATTCTGGATATAATAGTTACTATGGATAACAGAATATTCGGATATAATAGTTACTATGGGATAACAGAATATTCCGGATATAATAGTTACTATGAGATAACAGAATATTCCGATATAATAGTTACTATGAGATAACAGAATATTCCGGATATAATAGTTACTATGGGATAACAGAATATTCCGGATATAATAGTTACTATGGGATAACAGAATATTCTGGATATAATAGTTACTATGAGATAACAGAATATTCTGGATATAATAGTTACTATGAGATAACAGAATATTCCGGATATAATAGTTACTATGAGATAACAGAATATTCTGGATATAATAGTTACTATGGGATACAGAATATTCCGGATATAATAGTTACTATGAGATAACAGAATATTCCAGATATAATAGTTACTATGGGATAACAGAATATTCCGGATATAATAGTTACTATGGGATAACAGAATATTCCGGATATAATAGTTACTATGGGATAACAGAATATTCCGGATATAATAGTTACTATGGGATAACAGAATATTCCGGATATAATAGTTACTATGGGATAACAGAATATTCCGGATATAATAGTTACTATGGGATAACAGAATATTCCGGATATAATAGTTACTATGGGATAACAGAATATTCCGGATATAATAGTTACTATGGGATAACAGAATATTCGGATATAATAGTTACTATTGGATAACAGAATATTCCGGATATAATAGTTACTATGGGATAACAGAATATTCCGGATATAATAGTTACTATGGGATAACAGAATATTCCGGATATAATAGTTACTATGGGATAACAGAATATTCGGATATAATAGTTACTATGGATAACAGAATATTCCGGATATAATAGTTACTATGGGATAACAGAATATTCCGGATATAATAGTTACTATCTGATAACAGAATATTCCGGATATAATAGTTAAAAAAAATTCGGAATAGTTACTATGGGATAACAGAATATTCCGGATATAATAGTTACTATGGATAACAGAATATTCCGGATATAATAGTTACTATGGGATAACAGAATATTCCGGATATAATAGTTACTATGTGATACAGAATATTCCGGATATAATAGTTACTATGGGATAACAGAATATTCCGGATATAATAGTTACTATGTGATACAGAATATTCCGGATATAATAGTTACTATGGGATAACAGAATATTCCAGATATAATAGTTACTATGAGATAACAGAATATTCCGGATATAGTTACTATGGGATAACAGAATATTCCGGATATAATAGTTACTATGTGATACAGAATATTCCGGATATAATAGTTACTATGGGATAACAGAATATTCCAGATATAATAGTTACTATGAGATAACAGAATATTCCGGATATAATAGTTACTATGGGATAACAGAATATTCCGGATATAATAGTTACTATGGGATAACAGAATATTCCGGATATAATAGTTACTATGGGATAACAGAATATTCCGGATATAATAGTTACTATGGGATAACAGAATATTCCGGATATAATAGTTACTATGAGATAACAAAATATTCCGGATATAATAGTTACTATGGGATAACAGAATATTCCGGATATAATAGTTACTATGGGATAACAGAATATTCCGGATATTATAGTTACTATGGGATAACAGAATATTCCGGACAGTGGCGGAAGTACCAGGGTCGCAGCGGTCGCAGTTGCGACCGGGCCCTGGCATTCCGCCACTGGAGGGGGGCCCAGCGCCGCCGCCAGATTCCGGCAAAAAGCGCCGGGATCTGGGAGCCGCGCGCTGGCCGTCCCTCTCCCTACGCGAGCGGCCGCTGACATGCAGCTTGGCCGCTCACGTGGGAGAGAAACCACCTGACCAGCGCACGAGACCTCGCGCTGATCAGGTGGTTTCCGGCGAGCGGCCAAGCTGGATGTTTCCAGCGGCTGCTCGCCAAGGAGAAGACGCCGGAGGAGAAGACGCCGATGGAGCCTGCCCGGGCCAGCAGAGCAGGTAAGTAAGAGCTGGGGCAGAATATCCATGAGCTGCTGGGCAGTATATCCATGAGCTGGCTGGGGCAGTATATCCATGAGCTGGCTGGGGCAGTATATCCATGAGCTGGCTGGGGCAGTATACCATGAGCTGCTGGGGCAGTATATCCATGAGCTGGCTGGGGCAGTATATCCATGAGCTGCTGGGGCAGTATATCCATGAGCTGGCTGGGGCAGTATATCCATGAGCTGGCTGGGGCAGTATATCCATGAGCTGGCTGGGGCAGTATATCCATGAGCTGGCTGGGGCAGAATATCCATGAGCTGGCTGGGGCAGAATATCCATGAGCTGGCTGGGGCAGTATATCCATGAGCTGCTGGGGCAGTATATCCATGAGCTGGCTGGGGCAGAATATCCATGAGCTGGCTGGGGCAGAATATCCATGAGCTGGCTGGGGCAGTATATCCATGAGCTGGCTGGGGCAGAATATCCATGAGCTGGCTGGGGCAGAATATCCATGAGCTGGCTGGGGCAGAATATCCATGAGCTGGCTGGGGCAGAATATCCATGAGCTGGCTGGGGCAGAATATCCATGAGCTGGCTGGGGCAGAATATCCATGAGCTGGCTGGGGCAGAATATCCATGAGCTGGCTGGGGCAGAATATCCATGAGCTGGCTGGGGCAGAATATCCATGTGCTGGGGCAGAATATCCATGAGCTGGCTGGGGCAGTATATCCATGTGCTGGGGCAGTATATCCATGTGCTGGGGCAGTATATCCATGTGCTGGGGCAGTATCCATGTGTTGGGGCAGTATATCCATGAGCTGGGGCAGTATTTCCATGTGCTGGGGCAGTATCCATGTGTTGGGGCAGTATATCCATGAGCTGGGGGCAAATATATCCATGTGTGAGCTGGGGCAATATATGGCCATGTGAGCTGGGGGCAATACTATCTTTTCTATATTGCAGAAAAAAAAAAGTTAAAATATGGATCTTTTTGGGGGGGGGTTGGGGGGGCCTTCATGGATTCTTGCACCGGGGCCCTCAGGTTTCTAGTTACGCCACTGATTCCGGATATAATAGTTACTATGGGATAACAGAATATTCCGGATATAATAGTTACTATGGGATAACAGAATATTCGGATATAATAGTTACTATGGGATAACAGAATATTCCGGATATAATAGTTACTATGGGATAACAGAATATTCCGGATATAATAGTTACTATGGGATAACAGAATATTCCGGATATAATAGTTACTATGGGATAACAGAATATTCTGGATATAATAGTTACTATGGGATAACAGAATATTCCGGATATAATAGTTACTATGGGATAACAGAATATTCCGGATATAATAGTTACTATGGGATAACAGAATATTCTGAATATAATAGTTACTATGAGATAACAGAATATTCCGGATATAATAGTTACTATGGGATAACAGAATATTCTGGATATAATAGTTACTATGGGATAACAGAATATTCCGGATATAATAGTTACTATGGGATAACAGAATATTCCGGATATAATAGTTACTATGGGATAACAGAATATTCTGAATATAATAGTTACTATGTGATAACAGAATATTCCGGATATAATAGATACTATGAGATAACAGAATATTCCGCATATAATAGTTACTATGGGATAACAGAATATTCCGGATATAATAGTTACTATGGGATAACAGACTATTCCGCATATAATAGTTACTATGGGATAACAGATTATTCCGGATATAATAGTTACTATGGGATAACAGAATATTCCGGATATAATAGTTACTATGGAATAACAGAATATTCCGGATATAATAGTTACTATGGGATAACAGAATATTCCGGATATAATAGTTACTATGAGATAACAGAATATTCCGGATATAATAGTTACTATGGGATAACAGAATATTCCGGATATAATAGTTACTATGGGATAACGGAATATTCCGGATATAATAGTTACTATGAGATAACAGAATATTCCGGATATAATAGATATTATGGGATAACAGAATATTCCGGATATAATAGTTACTATGGGATAACGGAATATTCCAGATATAATAGTTACTATGGGATAACAGAATATTCCGGATATAACATTGACGTTGAGCTCTGTGGTTCACACACGTCAGACAGATGGACACATGACACAGTGATTCCTGGCATAGTTAACCCTTTGTAATCCCCCTGTCTCTCGATGTGATCTGGCAGTTGTGTAGTTAATCAGCGGTGAACGCGCCATCAGATTCATGTACAAAGCGACGATTTACCTTTAATCTAATTTTAATAGTTAATACAAAGTGTATAATAATATGATTGGGCGAGGGCAGTAATTGCCGCAAATTGTTAACGGCCTAATTTTAAAATGCCATTTGAGTCGCAGTATATTACTTAGACGGTGATTGCGTCCCGCGGTGCAGAAACCATTTTACCAACATGCTGGAAATCCGTTTTTAATCCGGCGCTGGCAGGAGTCGTCGCCTCCCGGGGTTAATGCAATATGCAGCAACGATTAATGGCTCGGCATTGTGCGCTGCTCATTCAGAGCCCCCGGCTTTCACATTTCTGCACTTTTTACACTCTTTGTTTATATCGCTGCGGATTTTGATATAACAGAAAGCGCCGCACTGCGCCGCGTACATTAGCCAGAAATAATGGCAGCTTGAAAGACACCCAGGAACTGAAAGAGCGGGCTGGAAGACGGCCTTTTCACAAGAGTTTTGGGTTTGCTTTTGGCACAAAAGTAACTGCTGATTTCTTTTACTCTTTGCATAAACAGCTTCGTGTTTATTATTTTCAAAGTTACAAGTTTTTCTCTCAAATTGTTTAAACGGAAAAAAATTCCACTTTAACTCCGTGATGTCATCTGAAAATTAACACCACGAGGACTGGAATATACTCTAATCCTGCAAACATGATGAGTTATATTACTATTATATCCGGAATATTCTGTTATCCCATAGTAACTATTATATCCGGAATATTCTGTTATCCCATAGTAACTATTATATCCGGAATATTCTGTTATCACATAGTAACTATGATATCCGGAATATTCTGTTATCCCATAGTAACTATTATATCCGGAATATTCTGTTATCCCATAGTAACTATTATATCCGGAATATTCTGTTATCTCATAGTAACTATTATATCCGGAATATTCTGTTATCTCATAGTAACTATTATATCCGGAATATTCTGTTATCCCATAGTAACTATTATATCCGGAATATTCTGTTATCACATAGTAACTATTATATTCGGAATATTCTGTTATTCCATAGTAACTATTATATCCGGAATATTCTGTTATCCCATAGTAACTAATATATCCGGAATATTCTATTATCCCATAGTAACTAATATATCCGGAATATTCTCTTATCTCATAGTAACTATTATATCCGGAATATTCTGTTATCCCATAGTAACTATTATATCCGGAATATTCTGTTATCCCATAGTATCTATTATATCTGGAATATTCTGTTATCTCATAGTAACTATTATATGCGGAATATTCTGTTATCACATAGTAACTATTATATCCGGAATATTCTGTTATCCCATAGTAACTATTATATCCGGAATATTCTGTTATCCCATAGTAACTATTATATGCGGAATATTCTGTTATCCCATAGTAACTATTATATCCGGAATATTCTGTTATCCCATAGTAACTATTATATCCGGAATATTCTGTTATCCCATTGTAACTATTATATCCGGAATATTCTGTTATCCCATAGTAACTATTATATCCGGAATATTCTGTTATCCCATAGTAACTATTATATCTGGAATATTCTGTTATCCCATAGTAACTAATGTATCCGTAATATTCTGTTATCCCATAGTAACTATTATATCCGGAATATTCTGTTATCCCATTGTAACTATTATATCCGGAATATTCTGTTATCCCATAGTAACTATTATATCCGGAATATTCTGTTATCCCATTGTAACTATTATATCCGGAATATTCTGTTATCCCATAGTAACTAATGTATCCGGAATATTCTGTTATCCCATAGTAACTATTATATCCGGAATATTCTGTTATCCCATAGTAACTATTATATCCGGAATATTCTGTTATCCCATTGTAACTATTATATCCGTAATATTCTGTTATCCCACAGTAACTATTATATCCAGAATATTCTGTTATTATCTCATAGTAACTATTATATCCGGAATATTCTGTTATCACATAGTAACTATTATATCCGGAATATTCTGTTTCGCCAGATCACAACGAGAGACAGGGGGATTACAAAGGGTTACTACTTCCAGAATCACTGTGTCATATGTCCGTCTTGTCTGACGTGTGTGAACCACAGAGCTCGACTGACATGTTATATCCGGAATATTCTGTTATCCCATAGTAACTATTATATCCGGAATATTCCGTTATCCATAGTAACTATTATATCCGGAATATTCTGTTATCCCATAGTAACTATTATATCCGGAATATTCTGTTATCCCATAGTAACTATTATATCCGAATATTCTGTTATCCCATAGTAACTATTATATCCGGAATATTCTGTTATCCCATAGTAACTATTATATCCGGAATATTCTGTTATCTCATAGTAACTATTATATCCGGAATATTCTGTTATCCCATAGTAACTATTATATCCGGAATATTCTGTTATCCCATAGTAACTATTATATCCAGAATATTCTGTTATCCCATAGTATCTATTATATCCAGAATATTCTGTTATCCCATAGTAACTATTATATCCGGAATATTCTGTTATCCCATAGTAACTATTATATCCGGAATATTCTGTTATCCCATTGTAACTATTATATCCGGAATATTCTGTTATCCCATAGTAACTATTATATCCGGAATAGTCTGTTATCCCATTGTAACTATTATATCCGGAATATTCTGTTATCCCATAGTAACTATTATATCCGGAATATTCTGTTATCTCATAGTAACTATTATATCCGGAATATTCTGTTATCCCATAGTAACTATTATATCCGGAATATTCTGTTATCTCATAGTAACTATTATATCCGGAATATTCTGTTATCCCATAGTAACTATTATATCCGGAATATTCTGTTATCCCATATTAACTATTATATACGGATTATTCTGTTATCCCATAGTAACTATTATATCCGGAATATTCTGTTATCCCATAGTAACTATTATATCCGGAATATTCTGTTATCCCATAGTAACTATTATATCCGGAATATTCTGTTATCCCATAGTAACTATTATATACTCGGAATATTCTGTTATCTCATAGTAACTATTATATCCGGAATATTCTGTTATCCCATAGTAACTATTATATCCGGAATATTCTGTTATCCCATAGTAACTATTATATCCGGAATATTCTGTTATCCCATAGTAACTAATATATCTGGAATATTCTGTTATCTCATAGTAACTATTATATCCGGAATATTCTGTTATCCCATAGTAACTATTATATCCAGAATATTCTGTTATCCCATAGTAACTATTTTATCCGGAATATTCTGTTATCTCATAGTAACTATTATATCTGGAATATTCTGTTATCCCATAGTAACTATTATATCTGGAATATTCTGTTATCCCATAGTAACTATTATATCCGGAATATTCTGTTATCCCATAGTAACTATTATATCCAGAATATTCTGTTATCCCATAGTAACTATTTTATCCGGAATATTCTGTTATCTCATAGTATCTACTATATCCGGAATATTCTGTTATCCCATAGTAACTATTATATCCGGAATATTCTGTTATCCCATTGTAACTATTATATCCGGAATATTCTGTTATCCCATAGTAACTATTATATCCGGAATATTCTGTTATCCCATAGTAACTATTATATCTGGAATATTCTGTTATCCCATAGTAACTAATGTATCCGGAATATTCTGTTATCCCATAGTAACTATTATATCCGGAATATTCTGTTATCCCATTGTAACTATTATATCCGGAATATTCTGTTATCCCATAGTAACTATTATATTCGGAATATTCTGTTATCCCATTGTAACTATTATATCCGGAATATTCTGTTATCCCATAGTAACTATTATATCTGGAATATTCTGTTATCCCATAGTAACTATTATATCTGGAATATTCTGTTATCCCATAGTAACTAATGTATCCGTAATATTCTGTTATCCCATAGTAACTATTATATCCGGAATATTCTGTTATCCCATTGTAACTATTATATCCGGAATATTCTGTTATCCCATAGTAACTATTATATCCGGAATATTCTGTTATCCCATTGTAACTATTATATCCGGAATATTCTGTTATCCCATAGTAACTAATGTATCCGGAATATTCTGTTATCCCATAGTAACTATTATATCCGGAATATTCTGTTATCTCATAGTAACTATTATATCCGGAATATTCTGTTATCCCATAGTAACTATTATATCCGGAATATTCTGTTATCCCATTGTAACTATTATATCCGTAATATTCTGTTATCCCACAGTAACTATTATATCCGGAATATTCTGTTATTATCTCATAGTAACTATTATATCCGGAATATTCTGTTATCACATAGTAACTATTATATCCGGAATATTCTGTTTCGCCAGATCACAACGAGAGACAGGGGGATTACAAAGGGTTAACTACTCCAGGAATCACTGTGTCATATGTTTGTCTGTCTGACGTGTCTGAACCACAGAGCTCGACCTGACATGTTATATCCGGAATATTCTGTTATCCCATAGTAACTATTATATCCGGAATATTCTGTTATCCCATAGTAACTATTATATCCGGAATATTCTGTTATCCCATAGTAACTATTATATCCGGAATATTCTGTTATCCCATAGTAACTATTATATCCGGAATATTCTGTTATCTCATAGTAACTATTATATCCGGAATATTCTGTTATCCCATAGTAACTATTATATCCGGAATATTCTGTTATCCCATAGTAACTATTATATCCAGAATATTCTGTTATCTCTTAGTAACTATTATATCCGGAATATTCTGTTATCCCATAGTAACTATTATATCCGGAATATTCCGTTATCTCATAGTAACTATTATATCCGGAATATTCTGTTATCCCATAGTAACTATTATATCCGGAATATTCTGTTATCCCATAGTAACTATTATATCCGGAATATTCTGTTATTATCTCATAGTAACTATTATATCCGGAATATTCTGTTATCTCATAGTAACTATTATATCCGGAATATTCTGTTATCCCATAGTGACTATTATATCCGGAATATTCTGTTATCACATAGTAACTATTATATCCAGAATATTCTGTTATTATCTCATAGTAACTATTATATCCGGAATATTCTGTTATCTCATAGTAACTATTATATCCGGAATATTCTGTTATCCCATAGTAACTATTATATCCGGAATATTCTGTTATCTCATAGTAACTATTATATCCAGAATATTCTGTTATTATCTCATAGTAACTATTATATCCGGAATATTCTGTTATCTCATAGTAACTATTATATCCGGAATATTCTGTTATCCCATAGTAACTATTATATCCGGAATATTCTGTTATCCCATAGTAACTTATATCCGGAATATTCTGTTATCCCATAGTGACTATTATATCCGGAATATTCTGTTATCACATAGTAACTATTATATCCGGAATATTCTGTTTCGCCAGATCACATCGAGAGACAGGGGGATTACAAAGGGTTAACTACTCCAGGAATCACTGTGTCATATGTCCGTCTGTCTGACGTGTGTGAACCACAGAGCTCGACCTGACATGTTATATCCGGAATATTCTGTTATCCCATAGTAACTATTATATCCGGAATATTCTGTTATCCCATAGTAACTATTATATCCGGAATATTCTGTTATCCCATAGTAACTATTATATCCGGAATATTCCGTTATCTCATAGTAACTATTATATCCGGAATATTCTGTTATCCCATAGTAACTATTATATACGGAATATTCTGTTATCCCATAGTAACTATTATATCCAGAATATTCTGTTATCCCATAGTAACTATTATATCCGGAATATTCTGTTATCCCATAGTAACTATTATATCCGGAATATTCTGTTATCCCATAGTAACTATTATATCCGGAATATTCTGTTATCCCATAGTAACTATTATATCCGGAATATTCTGTTGTTATCTCATAGTAACTATTATATCCGGAATATTCTGTTATCCCATAGTAACTATTATATCCGGAATATTCTGTTATCCCATAGTAACTATTATATCCGGAATATTCTGTTATCTCTTAGTAACTATTATATCCGGAATATTCTGTTATCCCATAGTAACTATTATATCCGGAATATTCCGTTATCTCATAGTAACTATTATATCCGGAATATTCTGTTATCCCATAGTAACTATTATATCCGGAATATTCTGTTATCCCATAGTAACTATTATATCCGGAATATTCTGTTATCCCATAGTAACTATTATATCCGGAATATTCCGTTATCTCATAGTAACTATTATATCCGGAATATTCTGTTATCCCATAGTAACTATTATATCCGGAATATTCTGTTATCCCATAGTAACTATTATATCCGGAATATTCTGTTATCCCATAGTAACTATTATATCCGGAATATTCTGTTATCTCATAGTAACTATTATATATATATCAAGAAACATGAGCCCTGGGTTGGGTATAGGAACCTAATGCGGCCACAGCCGATACCCTAAACCGAGAAGGGACAACACCAGCGTAACACGTATTACACCCCAGCAGCAAACATGGGGTTAAACCACCAAAGCACCACACAGGCGATCGTAATCGAGCAGCAAATCGAATGGTCAAAAATCAGGAGCCGGGATCGTATCCAGAAAGGGGTTGGCAACAGAGAGACAAACAGAATCAGCTTAGCGATGCGGGAACAGAACTCCACGGCAGGGAAACGAGGCAACTCCTCGCGCTCTGTTTCAAACCCGGCGGCTCCTCGTGACCACGCCAGGCCCCGCCCCCTCGGATGCCACTTGGCCATTCTCCACTGCTGGTAGACGGCCTGCTCCTGGCACAGGACCTTACCCAGACCCCCCCCCAGACAGCACAGCAGGGGCAGAGGATTCCTCTCTATATGTTACGTGTTTTTCCCGTGTCGTCACATGTTGCGGCAGAGGACTCCTCTATACGTTACGTGTTTTTCCCGTGTCGTCACATGTTGCGGCAGAGGACTCCTCTATACGTTACGTGTTTTTCCCGTGTCGTCACATGTTGCAGGAGAGGACTCCTCTATACGTTACGTGTTTTTCCCGTGGCATCACATGTTGTGGCAGAGGATTCCGCTATACATTACGTGTTTTTCCCGTGGCGTCACATGTTGCGGCAAAGGATACCTCTCTATGTTACGTGTTTTTCCCGTGTCGTCACATGTTGCGGCAGAGGACTCCTCTATACGTTACGTGTTTTTCCCGTGGCGTCACATGTTGCGGCAGGGGATTCCTCTATATGTTATGTGTTTTTCCCGTGTCGTCACATGTTGCAGGAGAGGACTCCTCTATACGTTACGTGTTATTCCCTTGTCGTCACATGTTGCAGGAGAGGACTCCTCTATACGTTACGTGTTTTTCCCGTGGCATCACATGTTGCAGCAGGGGATTCCTCTCTATACGTTACGTGTTTTTCCCGTGTCGTCACATGTTGCAGCAGGGGATTCCTCTCTATACGTTACGTGTTTTTCCCGTGTCGTCACATGTTGCGGCAGGGGATTCCTCTCTATACGTTACGTGTTTTTCCCGCAGTTTATTCGTATCCTGTCGGTTTCGCGTCATTTTTCCGCGGATTCGGTCGCGTCGTAGCATATAATCCCGCTCTATACGTTGCGTGTGCTTCCCGCTGATTATTCACTTACACTTTATTATCTCGTCCTTCCTGTAATTAACGTGTCTATTAAGGCACATCAGACCCTCCCCTCCCCCACGCAATCAATTACCGCCTCCAATATCATCCTTTTATATCCGCTTTGAAAGCTCGTTTCCTGGACGCTGTTAATTTGCGCTTTGTCCTGGCAATATGGTGATGCGTGCGAGCGGCCGCGCTCCCCTCCCCTGTAATTGGAACATATGATGCGGAGTGGGCGCGTTATTAGGGGGGCGGGCGGCGCAGAACGAGCTAAAGGTGATCAATTAAGAAATTAAGCATTTTGCTTCACACGGGAACCTCTGCGTTTATTCCAATAAAAGCCCCATCAGCTCATTTTCACCAACGCCGCGCCACTTTATCTCAGCCCTCACATCAAAGGAAAGATGGCCGCTCAGATCCGGCGCACGGCGAGGCCTGGCTAATTCAGCGCCTTAATGTGTTTTGGTTAAAGACGCCGCGAATGAAAGGAAATGTAAAGCTGCCGAAATAAAAGGCCGGAGCGCGGCGGCTGAATGGAGCGTCTCCTCATTAAATCAAAGGGCCCATCTCCATCTGGGGCGAAACCTGAGAGCGGCAACCAGGGGAGCGAGGGGTTAACTACTAAAACCTTCCTCCGGAGTCATCCCCAACAAAGCCCACAACTAAAACCCCGGTGATGAATGGAACATCACAAGAATCCAGGATCTCTCCCAAAATCACCCCAAAAAAATGGAAAAAAACTGGAAAATCAAAGAAATTGCTGAAAATTCTATATATTTTACTTCAAAAAGAGGAAATTAATAAAACTGCGTTTATTTATAAACATCACCACAAAAACCGCGTGATATATTGTATCAGATATTAGGGTGCGCCCTGACACAGTGTGATATATTGTATCAGATATTAGGGTGCACCCTGACACAGTGTGATATATTGTATCAGATATTAGGGGTGCGCCCTGACACAGTGTGATATATTGTATCAGATATTAGGGTGCGCCCTGACACAGTGTGATATATTGTATCAGATATTAGGGGTGCGCCTGACACAGCGTGATATATTGTATCAGATATTAGGGGTGCGCCCTGACACAGTGTGATATATTGTATCAGATATTAGGGTGCGCCCTGACACAGTGTGATATATTGTATCAGATATTAGGGTGCGCCCTGACACAGTGTGATATATTGTATCAGATATTAGGGTGCGCCCTGACACAGTGTGATATATTGTATCAGATATTAGGGTGCGCCCTGACACAGTGTGATATATTGTATCAGATATTAGGGTGCGCCCTGACACAGTGTGATATATTGTATCAGATATTAGGGTGCGCCCTGACAGTGTGATATATTGTATCAGATATTAGGGTGCGCCCTGACACAGTGTGATATATTGTATCAGATATTAGGGTGCACCCTGACACAGTGTGATATATTGTATCAGATATTAGGGTGCGCCCTGACACAGTGTGATATATTGTATCAGATATTAGGGTGCGCCCTGACACAGTGTGATATATTGTATCAGATATTAGGGGTGCGCCCTGACACAGTGTGATATATTGTATCAGATATTAGGGGCGCCCTGACACAGTGTGATATATTGTATCAGATATTAGGGTGCACCCTGACACAGTGTGATATATTGTATCAGATATTAGGGTGCGCCCTGACACAGTGTGATATATTGTATCAGATATTAGGGGCGCGCCCTGACACAGTGTGATATATTGTATCAGATATTAGGGTGCGCCCTGACACAGTGTGATATATTGTATCAGATATTAGGGTGCGCCCTGACACAGTGTGATATATTGTATCAGATATTAGGGTGCGCCCTGACACAGTGTGATATATTGTATCAGATATTAGGGTGCGCCCTGACACAGTGTGATATATTGTATCAGATATTAGGGTGCGCCCTGACACAGTGTGATATATTGTATCAGATATTAGGGTGCGCCCTGACACAGTGTGATATATTGTATCAGATATTAGGGGTGCGCCCTGACACAGCGTGATATATTGTATCAGATATTAGGGTGCGCCCTGACACAGTGTGATATATTGTATCAGATATTAGGGGTGCGCCCTGACACAGTGTGATATATTGTATCAGATATTAGGGGTGCGCCCTGACACAGTGTGATATATTGTATCAGATATTAGGGTGCGCCCTGACACAGTGTGATATATTGTATCAGATATTAGGGGTGCGCCCTGACACAGTGTGATATATTGTATCAGATATTAGGGTGCGCCCTGACACAGTGTGATATATTGTATCAGATATTAGGGTGCGCCCTGACACAGTGTGATATATTGTATCAGATATTAGGGTGCACCCTGACACAGCGTGATATATTGTAGCAGATAATATTAGGGGCGCCCTGACACAGTGTGATATATTGTATCAGATATTAGGGTGCGCCCTGACACAGTGTGATATATTGTAGCAGATAATATTAGGGGCGCCCTGACACAGTGTGATATATTGTATCAGATATTAGGGTGCACCCTGACACAGCGTGATATATTGTAGCAGATATTAGGGGTGCGCCCTGACACAGTGTGATATATTGTATCAGATATTAGGGTGCGCCCTGACACAGTGTGATATATTGTATCAGATATTAGGGTGCGCCCTGACACAGTGTGATATATTGTATCAGATATTAGGGGCGCCCTGACACAGTGTGATATATTGTATCAGATATTAGGGGCGCCCTGACACAGTGTGATATATTGTATCAGATATTAGGGTGCGCCCTGACACAGTGTGATATATTGTATCAGATATTAGGGGCGCCCTGACACAGTGTGATATATTGTAGCAGATAATATTAGGGGCGCCCTGACACAGTGTGATATATTGTATCAGATATTAGGGTGCGCCCTGACACAGTGTGATATATTGTATCAGATATTAGGGTGCGCCCTGACACAGTGTGATATATTGTATCAGATATTAGGGTGCGCCCTGACACAGTGTGATATATTGTATCAGATATTAGGGGTGCGCCCTGACACAGTGTGATATATTGTATCAGATATTAGGGTGCACCCTGACACAGTGTGATATATTGTATCAGATATTAGGGTGCGCCCTGACACAGTGTGATATATTGTATCAGATATTAGGGTGCGCCCTGACACAGTGTGATATATTGTATCAGATATTAGGGTGCGCCCTGACACAGTGTGATATATTGTATCAGATATTAGGGTGCGCCCTGACACAGTGTGATATATTGTATCAGATATTAGGGGTGCGCCCTGACACAGTGTGATATATTGTATCAGATATTAGGGTGCGCCCTGACACAGTGTGATATATTGTATCAGATATTAGGGGTGCGCCTGACACAGCGTGATATATTGTATCAGATATTAGGGGTGCGCCCTGACACAGTGTGATATATTGTATCAGATATTAGGGTGCGCCCTGACACAGTGTGATATATTGTATCAGATATTAGGGGTGCGCCCTGACACAGTGTGATATATTGTATCAGATATTAGGGGCGCGCCCTGACACAGTGTGATATATTGTATCAGATATTAGGGGCGCCCTGACACAGTGTGATGATATTGTATCAGATATTAGGGTGCGCCCTGACACAGTGTGATATATTGTATCAGATATTAGGGTGCGCCCTGACACAGTGTGATATATTGTATCAGATATTAGGGTGCGCCCTGACACAGTGTGATATATTGTATCAGATATTAGGGTGCGCCCTGACAGTGTGATATATTGTATCAGATATTAGGGTGCGCCCTGACACAGTGTGATATATTGTATCAGATATTAGGGTGCACCCTGACACAGTGTGATATATTGTATCAGATATTAGGGTGCGCCCTGACACAGTGTGATATATTGTATCAGATATTAGGGTGCGCCCTGACACAGTGTGATATATTGTATCAGATATTAGGGGCGCGCCTGACACAGTGTGATATATTGTATCAGATATTAGGGGTGCGCTGACACAGTGTGATATATTGTATCAGATATTAGGGTGCGCCCTGACACAGTGTGATATATTGTATCAGATATTAGGGGTGCGCCCTGACACAGTGTGATATATTGTATCAGATATTAGGGTGCGCCCTGACACAGTGTGATATATTGTATCAGATATTAGGGTGCGCCCTGACACAGTGTGATATATTGTATCAGATATTAGGGTGCGCCCTGACACAGTGTGATATATTGTATCAGATATTAGGGTGCGCCCTGACACAGTGTGATATATTGTATCAGATATTAGGGTGCGCCCTGACACAGTGTGATATATTGTATCAGATATTAGGGTGCGCCCTGACACAGTGTGATATATTGTATCAGATATTAGGGTGCGCCCTGACACAGTGTGATATATTGTATCAGATATTAGGGTGCGCCCTGACACAGCGTGATATATTGTATCAGATATTAGGGGTGCCCTGACACAGTGTGATATATTGTATCAGATATTAGGGGTGCGCCCTGACACAGTGTGATATATTGTATCAGATATTAGGGGTGCGCCCTGACACAGTGTGATATATTGTATCAGATATTAGGGGTGCCCTGACACAGTGTGATATATTGTATCAGATATTAGGGTGCGCCCTGACACAGTGTGATATATTGTATCAGATATTAGGGTGCGCCCTGACACAGTGTGATATATTGTATCAGATATTAGGGTGCGCCCTGACACAGTGTATATATTGTAGCAGATATTAGGGTGCGCCCTGACACAGTGTGATATATTGTATCAGATATTAGGGTGCGCCCTGACACAGTGTGATATATTGTATCAGATATTAGGGGCGCCCTGACAGTGTGATATATTGTATCAGATATTAGGGTGCACCCTGACACAGCGTGATATATTGTATCAGATATTAGGGTGCGCCCTGACACAGTGTGATATATTGTATCAGATATTAGGGTGCGCCCTGACACAGTGTGATATATTGTATCAGATATTAGGGTGCGCCCTGACACAGTGTGATATATTGTATCAGATATTAGGGGCGCCCTGACACAGTGTGATATATTGTATCAGATATTAGGGTGCGCCCTGACACAGTGTGATATATTGTATCAGATATTAGGGGCGCCCTGACACAGTGTGATATATTGTATCAGATAATATTAGGGGCGCCCTGACACAGTGTGATATATTGTATCAGATATTAGGGTGCACCTGACACAGTGTGATATATTGTATCAGATATTAGGGTGCGCCCTGACACAGTGTGATATATTGTATCAGATATTAGGGTGCGCCCTGACACAGTGTGAATATTGTATCAGATATTAGGGTGCGCCCTGACACAGTGTGATATATTGTATCAGATATTAGGGTGCGCCCTGACACAGTGTGATATATTGTATCAGATATTAGGGTGCGCCCTGAACACAGTGTGATATATTGTATCAGATATTAGGGTGCGCCCTGACACAGTGTGATATATTGTATCAGATATTAGGGGTGCGCCCTGACACAGTGTGATATATTGTATCAGATATTAGGGTGCGCCCTGACACAGTGTGATATATTGTATCAGATATTAGGGTGCGCCCTGACACAGTGTGATATATTGTATCAGATATTAGGGGCGCCCTGACACAGTGTGATATATTGTATCAGATATTAGGGTGCGCCCTGACACAGTGTGATATATTGTATCAGATATTAGGGTGCACCCTGACACAGTGTGATATATTGTATCAGATATTAGGGTGCGCCCTGACACAGTGTGATATATTGTATCAGATATTAGGGTGCGCCCTGACACAGTGTGATATATTGTATCAGATATTAGGGTGCGCCCTGACACAGTGTGATATATTGTATCAGATATTAGGGTGCGCCCTGACACAGCGTGATATTGTATCAGATATTAGGGTGCGCCCTGACACAGTGTGATATATTGTATCAGATATTAGGGTGCGCCCTGACACAGTGTGATATATTGTATCAGATATTAGGGGCGCGCCCTGACACAGTGTGATATATTGTATCAGATATTAGGGTGCGCCCTGACACAGTGTGATATATTGTATCAGATATTAGGGTGCGCCCTGACACAGTGTGAATATTGTATCAGATATTAGGGTGCGCCCTGACACAGTGTGATATATTGTATCAGATATTAGGGTGCGCCCTGACACAGTGTGATATATTGTATCAGATATTAGGGTGCGCCCTGACACAGTGTGATATATTGTATCAGATATTAGGGTGCGCCCTGACACAGTGTGATATATTGTATCAGATATTAGGGTGCGCCTGACACAGTGTGATATATTGTATCAGATATTAGGGTGCGCCCTGACACAGTGTGTGTGATATATTGTATCAGATATTAGGGGCGCCCTGACACAGTGTGATATATTGTATCAGATATTAGGGTGCGCCCTGACACAGTGTGATATATTGTATCAGATATTAGGGGCCCTGACACAGTGTGATATATTGTATCAGATATTAGGGTGCGCCCTGACACAGTGTGATATATTGTATCAGATATTAGGGTGCGCCCTGACACAGTGTGATATATTGTATCAGATATTAGGGTGCGCCCTGACACAGCGTGATATATTGTATCAGATATTAGGGTGCACCCTGACACAGCGTGATATATTGTAGCAGATATTAGGGTGCGCCCTGACACAGTGTGATATATTGTATCAGATATTAGGGGCGCCCTGACACAGTGTGATATATTGTATCAGATATTAGGGGCGCCCTGACACAGTGTGATATATTGTATCAGATATTAGGGTGCGCCCTGACACAGTGTGATATATTGTATCAGATATTAGGGGCGCCCTGACACAGTGTGATATATTGTAGCAGATAATATTAGGGGCGCCCTGACACAGTGTGATATATTGTATCAGATATTAGGGTGCGCCCTGACACAGTGTGATATTATGTATCAGATATTAGGGGTGCGCCCTGACACAGTGTGATATATTGTATCAGATATTAGGGTGCGCCCTGACACAGTGTGATATATTGTATCAGATATTAGGGTGCACCCTGACACAGTGTGATATATTGTATCAGATATTAGGGTGCGCCCTGACACAGTGTGATATATTGTATCAGATATTAGGGTGCACCCTGACACAGTGTGATATATTGTATCAGATATTAGGGTGCGCCCTGACACAGTGTGATATATTGTATCAGATATTAGGGTGCGCCCTGACACAGCGTGATATATTGTATCAGATATTAGGGTGCGCCCTGACACAGTGTGATATATTGTATCAGATATTAGGGGTGCGCCCTGACACAGTGTGATATATTGTATCAGATATTAGGGGTGCGCCCTGACACAGTGTGATATATTGTATCAGATATTAGGGTGCGCCCTGACACAGTGTGATATATTGTATCAGATATTAGGGTGCGCCCTGACAGTGTGATATATTGTATCAGATATTAGGGTGCGCCCTGACACAGTGTGATATATTGTATCAGATATTAGGGTGCGCCCTGACACAGTGTGATATATTGTATCAGATATTAGGGTGCGCCCTGACACAGTGTGATATATTGTATCAGATATTAGGGTGCGCCCTGACACAGTGTGATATATTGTATCAGATATTAGGGTGCGCCCTGACACAGTGTGATATATTGTATCAGATATTAGGGTGCGCCTGACACAGTGTGATATATTGTATCAGATATTAGGGTGCGCCCTGACAACAGCGTGATATATTGTATCAGATATTAGGGTGCACCCTGACACAGTGTGATATATTGTATCAGATATTAGGGGTGCGCCCTGACACAGTGTGATATATTGTATCAGATATTAGGGTGCGCCCTGACACAGTGTGATATATTGTATCAGATATTAGGGTGCGCCCTGACACAGCGTGATATATTGGAGTGCCCTGACAAGCGTGATATATTGTATCAGATATTAGGGTGCACCCTGACACAGTGTGATATATTGTATCAGATATTAGGGTGCGCCCTGACACAGTGTGATATATTGTATCAGATATTAGGGTGCACCCTGACACAGTGTGATATATTGTATCAGATATTAGGGTGCACCCTGACACAGCGTGATATATTGTATCAGATATTAGGGGTGCGCCCTGACACAGTGTGATATATTGTATCAGATATTAGGGGTGCGCCCTGACACAGCGTGATATATTGTATCAGATATTAGGGTGCACCCTGACACAGCGTGATATATTGTATCAGATATTAGGGTGCACCCTGACACAGTGTGATATATTGTATCAGATATTAGGGTGCGCCCTGACACAGTGTGATATATTGTATCAGATATTAGGGTGCGCCCTGACACAGCGTGATATATTGTATCAGATATTAGGGTGCACCCTGACACAGTGTGATATATTGTATCAGATATTAGGGTGCGCCCTGACACAGCGTGATATATTGTATCAGATATTAGGGTGCGCCCTGACACAGTGTGATATATTGTATCAGATATTAGGGTGCGCCCTGACACAGTGTGATATATTGTATCAGATATTAGGGGTGCGCCCTGACACAGTGTGATATATTGTATCAGATATTAGGGTGCGCCCTGACACAGTGTGATATATTGTATCAGATATTAGGGTGCGCCCTGACACAGCGTGATATATTGTATCAGATATTAGGGTGCGCCCTGACACAGTGTGATATATTGTATCAGATATTAGGGTGCGCCCTGACACAGTGTGATATATTGTATCAGATATTAGGGTGCGCCTGACACAGCGTGATATATTGTATCAGATATTAGGGTGCGCCCTGACACAGTGTGATATATTGTATCAGATATTAGGGTGCACCCTGACACAGTGTGATATATTGTATCAGATATTAGGGTGCGCCCTGACACAGCGTGATATATTGTATCAGATATTAGGGTGCACCCTGACACAGTGTGATATATTGTAGCAGATATTAGGGTGCGCCCTGACACAGTGTGATATATTGTATCAGATATTAGGGTGCGCCCTGACACAGTGTGATATATTGTATCAGATATTAGGGTGCGCCCTGACACAGTGTGATATATTGTATCAGATATTAGGGTGCGCCCTGACAGTGTGATATATTGTATCAGATATTAGGGTGCGCCCTGACACAGTGTGATATATTGTATCAGATATTAGGGTGCACCCTGACACAGTGTGATATATTGTATCAGATATTAGGGTGCGCCCTGACACAGTGTGATATATTGTATCAGATATTAGGGTGCACCCTGACACAGTGTGATATATTGTATCAGATATTAGGGTGCACCCTGACACAGTGTGATATATTGTATCAGATATTAGGGGTGCGCCCTGACACAGTGTGATATATTGTATCAGATATTAGGGTGCGCCCTGACACAGTGTGATATATTGTATCAGATATTAGGGGCGCACCCTGACAGTGTGATATATTGTATCAGATATTAGGGGTGCACCCTGACACAGTGTGATATATTGTATCAGATATTAGGGGTGCGCCCTGACACAGTGTGATATATTGTATCAGATATTAGGGTGCGCCCTGACACAGTGTGATATATTGTATCAGATATTAGGGTGCGCCCTGACACAGTGTGATATATTGTATCAGATATTAGGGGTGCACCCTGACACAGTGTGATATATTGTATCAGATATTAGGGTGCGCCCTGACACAGTGTGATATATTGTATCAGATATTAGGGTGCGCCCTGACACAGTGTGATATATTGTATCAGATATTAGGGTGCGCCCTTACACAGTGTGATATATTGTATCAGATATTAGGGTGCGCCCTGACACAGTGTGATATATTGTATCAGATATTAGGGTGCACCCTGACACAGTGTGATATATTGTATCAGATATTAGGGTGCGCCCTGACACAGTGTGATATATTGTATCAGATATTAGGGTGCGCCCTGACACAGTGTGATATATTGTATCAGATATTAGGGTGCCCCTGACACAGTGTGATATATTGTAGCAGATATTAGGGTGCGCCCTGACACAGTGTGATATATTGTATCAGATATTAGGGTGCACCCTGACACAGTGTGATATATTGTAGCAGATATTAGGGGTGCGCCCTGACACAGTGTGATATATTGTATCAGATATTAGGGTGCGCCCTGACACAGCGTGATATATTGTATCAGATATTAGGGGTGCGCCCTGACACAGTGTGATATATTGTATCAGATATTAGGGTGCGCCCTGACACAGTGTGATATATTGTATCAGATATTAGGGGTGCGCCCTGACACAGTGTGATATATTGTATCAGATATTAGGGGTGCGCCCTGACACAGTGTGATATATTGTATCAGATATTAGGGGTGCGCCCTGACACAGTGTGATATATTGTATCAGATATTAGGGGTGCGCCCTGACACAGTGTGATATATTGTATCAGATATTAGGGGTGCACCCTGACAGTGTGATATATTGCATGAAATACGTGCATGATACACTGTGATAGGAAGCATTAGGATGCATGTGGGAAGTATGTGCGTGATACAGTGTGATAGGAAGCGTTAGGATGCATGTGGGAAGTACGTGCGTGATACAGTGTGATAGGAAGCGTTAGGATGCATGTGGGAATACATGCGTGATACAGTGTGATAGGAAGCGTTAGGATGCATGTGGGAAGTACGTGCTTGATACAGTGTGATAGGAAGCGTTAGGATGCATGTGGAAAGTAGGTGCATGATACAGTGTGATAGGAAGTGTTAGGAAGCATGTGGGAAGTACGTGCATGATACAGTGTGATAGGACGCGTTAGGATGCATGTGGGAAGTACGTGCGTGATACAGTGTGATAGGAAGCGTTAGGATGCATGTGGGAATACGTGCATGATACAGTGTGATAGGAAGCGTTAGGATGCATGTGGGAAATACGTGCATGATACAGTGTGATAGGAAGCATTAGGATGCATGTGGGAAGTATGTGCGTGATACAGTGTGATAGGAAGCATGTGGGAAGTACGTGCATGATACGGTGTGATAGGATGCATGTGGGAATACGTGCATGATACAGTGTGATAGGAAGCATTAGGATGCATGTGGGAAGTACGTGCGTGATACAGTGTGATAGGAAGCGTTAGGATGCATGTGGGAAGTAGGTGCGTGATACAGTGTGATAGGAAGCGTTAGGATGCATGTGGGAAGTACGTGCATGATACAGAGTGATGGGAAGCGTTAGGATGCATGTGGGAAATACGTGAGTAATACAGTGTGATAGGAAGCGTTAGGATGCATGTGGGAATACGTGCATGATACAGTGTGATAGGAAGCGTTAGGATGCATGTGGGAAGTACGTGTGTGATACAGTGTGATAGGAAGCATGTGGCAAGTAGGTGCATGATACAATGTGTTAGGAAGCTTTAGGATGCATGTGGGAATACGTGCATGATACAGTGTGATAGGAAGCATGTGGGAAGTAGGTGCGTGATACAGTGTGATAGGAAGCGTTAGGATGCATGTGGGAATACGTGCATGATACAGTGTGATAGGAAGCGTTAGGATGCATGTGGGAAGTACGTGCATGATACAGTGTGATAGGAAGTGTTAGGAAGCATGTGGGAAGTACGTGCATGATACAGTGTGATAGGAAGCATTAGGATGCATGTGGGAAGTACGTGTGTGATACAGTGTGATAGGAAGCGTTAGGATGCATGTGGGAAGTACGTGCATGATACAGTGTGATAGGAAGCGTTGGGATGCATGTGGGAAGTACGTGCATGATACAGTGTGATAGGAAGCGTTAGGATGCATGTGGGAAGTACGTGCATGATACAGTGTGATAGGAAGCATGTGGCAAGTAGGTGCATGATACAATGTGTTAGGAAGCTTTAGGATGCATGTGGGAATACGTGCATGATACAGTGTGATAGGAAGCATGTGGGAAGTAGGTGCATGATACAGTGTGATAGGAAGCGTTAGGATGCATGTGGGAAGTACGTGCGTGATACAGTGTGATAGGAAGCATTAGGATGCATGTGGGAATACGTGCATGATACAGTGTGATAGGAAGCATGTGGGAAGTAGGTGCATGATACAGTGTGATAGGAAGCGTTAGGATGCATGTGGGAAGTACGTGCGTGATACAGTGTGATAGGAAGCATTAGGATGCGTGTGGGAATACGTGCATGATACCGTGTGATAGGAAGCATGTGGCAAGTAGGTGCATGATACAGTGTGATAGGAAGCGTTAGGATGCATGTGGGAAGTACGTGCATGATACAGAGTGATAGGAAGCGTTAGGATGCGTGTGGGAAATACGTGCATGAGACAGTGTGATAGGAAGCGTTAGGATGCATGTGGGAAGTACGTGCATGATACAGTGTGATAGGAAGCGTTAGGATGCATGTGGGAAGTACGTGCGTGATACAGTGTGATAGGAAGCGTTAGGATGCATGTGGGAAGTACGTGCATGATACAGTGTGATAGGAAGCGTTAGGATGCATGTGGGAAGTACGTGCGTGATACAGTGTGATAGGAAGCGTTAGGATGCATGTGGGAAATACGTGCATGATACAGTGTGATAGGAAGCGTTAGGATGCATGTGGGAGTACGTGCGTGATACAGTGTGATAGGAAGCGTTAGGATGCATGTGGGAAGTACGTGCATGATACAGTGTGATAGGAAGCGTTAGGATGCATGTGGGACGTACGTGCATGATGTGATTGGAAGCGTTAGGATGCATGTGGGAAATACGTGCATGATACAGTGTGATAGGAAGCGTTAGGATGCATGTGGGAAGTACGTGCATGATACAGTGTGATAGGAAGCGTTAGGATGCATGTGGGAAATACGTGCATGATACAGTGTGATAGGAAGCGTTAGGATGCATGTGGGAAATACGTGCATCATACAGTGTGATAGGAAGCGTTAGGATGCATGTGGGAAATACGTGCATCATACAGTGTGATAGGATGCATGTGGGAAGTACGCGCATGCTACAGTGTTATAGGAAGCGTTAGTATGCATGTGGGAAGTACGTGCATGATTCAGTGTGATAGGAAGCGTTAGGATAATAACAACCCCAAACACACCTCCAAGACAACCACTGCCTTGCTAAAGAAGCTGAGGGTAAAGGTGATGGACTGGTCAAGCATCACAATTGAGCATCTGTGGGGCATCCTCAAATGGAAGGTGGAGGGTGAGACGCATGTGGGAAGTACGTTCATGATACAGTGTGATAGGAAGCGTTAGAATGCATGTGGGAAGTACGTGCGCGATACAGTGTGATAGGAAGCGTTAGGATGCATGTGGGAAGTACGTGCATGATACAGAGTGATAGGAAGCGTTAGGATGCATGTGGGAAGTACATGCATGATACAGTGTGATAGGAAGCGTTAGGATGCATGTGGGAAGTACGTGCATGATACAGTGTGATAGGAAGCGTTAGAATGCATGTGGGAAGTACGTGCATGATACAGTGTGATAGGAAGTGTTAGGATGCATGTGGGAAGTACGTGCATGATACAGTGTGATAGGAAGCGTTAGAATGCATGTGGGAAGTACGTGTGTGATACAGTGTGATAGGAAGCGTTAGGATGCATGTGGGAAGTACGTGTGTGATACAGTGTGATAGGAAGCATTAGGATGCATGTGGGAAGTACGTGTGTGATACAGTGTGATAGGAAGCATTAGGATGCATGTGGGAAATACATGTGTGATACAGTGTGATGGGAAGCGTTAGGATGTATGTGGGAAGTACATGTGTGATACAGTGTGATAGGAAGCGTTAGGATGCATGTGGGAATACGTGCATGATACAGTGTGATAGGAAGCGTTAGGATGCATGTGGAATACGTGCATGATACAGTGTGATAGGAAGTGTTAGGATGCATGTGGGAAGTAGGTGCATGATACAGTGTGATAGGAAGCGTTAGGATGCATGTAGGAATATGTGCATGATACAGTGTGATAGGAAGTGTTAGGATGCATGTGGGAAGTAGGTGCATGATACAGTTTGATAGGAAGCGTTAGGATGCATGTGGGAAGTAGGTGCATGATACAGTGTGATAGGAAGTGTTAGGGTGCATGTGGGAATACGTGCATGATACAGTGTGATAGGAAGTGCCGGGACACAGAGGGCGTACGGAATATACCAATTACTTATTCACAAATGATGTGTGATGGGTAGAGTTAGTTAGGGCGCATGTAGGTTGTACGTGCTTAGTAATACGTGATAGGAAGTATATGCCATATTTGTAGATACAGTGTGATAGGACGTGATAGGTCACATGTGGATAGCACGTGGTTAAAGAGCCCCTGTTGTCTGTTACAGATTTTAACGTGTGTTTTGTTGGAGCCTAATTAATCCAGTGGTTGCACTTCTTTTCCCCCTGGAGGTGGTCATGTTTTCTACTTCCTGTCTTTCGTGGAAGGGATTAAGCATCTAACTGTGTGATTGACACCTCAGCCCGGGATGGCTGTGGGGGGGGGGGGCAAGATAGTGTAGCGATGTGTTAAAGTTTACTGTGGCAGTACCCATTTTTGGCCACAAGATGGAGACAATCACGAGTAAAGACCCTGGACACTCGAACTACATGTCCCGGCATGCTTTGCGAAGAAACAGGAAGTGGGTGGGTTTGTGGAGACGCTGTACATCCTGCACCTCGTGGAGAACAGGCAGAGCGCGCCAGGGAGTAGAGGAGAGTGGATGCACACACAGAGAAGGAGAGACCAAAAGACAGGCCGGAACGCAGACAGAGTGGATTGGGCCTTAGGATTGGGTCACCCAGCCTTGCGGGAGACAGACATCACCATCTATTATCCGAGTGCAGTGCTGAGGAGAGAAGACCCCTCGAGTAAGGAGTACCGCGGTCGATGGAAGCGGGGAGCAGGCGGTAAGCTGGCTGAGTCGCGGCTGATCGATAGAAGGCCAGACAACAGATCCGGTGGTCGGCGTCCCCAGTCAATATCGAGCGGAGAGACGTCCTGGGTCGACGGAACCTCAAATTGCGCTGGATGGGTGAGAGGCCCCCAAGGCCGTATGTGAATAAGAGCGTACGCTGCTGCTTTCTTTCTAAACCCACAGGGCCCCAACTGACTAGTCGAAGACATCGATAAAGTAAACTCACTGGCCAGTTGAAAAGTACCCGGGTACCTACACACACAAACACATACCACTTCACGTTCTGGGACTTAACCTGTGCAGGACTCAGTTTCTTTTTTCCTATCCATACAAGGGGGCAAAGTTAAAGTTACATTCTGAACAATTTTCCTTTTTTGTTCCCGCTGCGCGTTTACCGTGATACGAGAACTGTGTATTTTATTGTGTGTCCGCTACGCGGTTTTTCTCGAAATTCGTATCTTTTAATTTTCTGCTCGGTCGGGGTTTTTTTCCGAAAATACGAAGCCCTCGTGTTTTCGTTTCTTTTACCGCTACGCGTTTATCGTGTTACGAAAGTACTGTAAATCTTCCTGCATATACCGTGTCTTAAGAGCTGCAAACCTTTTAGTAAACCTTTTAAAATATAAAACTGTTCAGCGTGTTGGAGTATATTTATTCCCTAGTGCGGGGAGACTGACCCGTGGTTCATTTTCAGCGGCTCCTCCGGGAGTGAGCGCTACACGTGGGGGCTCGTTTCCGGGATTCAGTCTCTGGAAAAACCGCATCTAAAGGGTTAAATATGGATCCAGACACTGCTGCGAATGGTGTGGGGAGCACAGTAGTCAGTTAGCATGTTGCATAGTCATGGATATTCTGCCGACACTTGGGCGAAGACAGATTCTCAGATCGGCCACGCGTGCCACCACGCTAGCACCAGATCATCGGGGGTTAATTCTGGACATTAAGAAAAACCCAGATACCTCTCACACGCATGTTCTTCTAATGAAATGGAGAAAAGCATGTTATTCAGGTTTTCGAGGGAAGCTGGACGATGAGGTGGAAGTCCAACTGATTCAGCCAAGTGCGCCACGTGGCGAAGCCGAAAGTGTTCCCGCGCCCAGTCCGTTGGCCATGATCGGGCCTGAATTTATCGTGGCTATTGGAGATTTGCTGGCTAAATGTCAGAAAACAAGCCCTCCTCACACTAATTTCGGTTATCGACGGTTAAGGAACTTTACAGGAAATGTACCAACTCCGGCGGGAGAAGAAACCTTTGAGGAATGGGTGGAACAGGCGATGCAGGCACTGGATGAGTGGGACGTCCCTGAGGCCCAGAAAAAGCAAAGGATCACCGAGAGTTTAAAGGGACCTGCGTCAGAAGCGGTGAGAAACCTAAAACTGAGTAGAAAAGATTGTACTGCTTTGGATTATCTGAACGTTCTTGAAGAAGTGTTTGGGCGAACAGAAAAGGCAGCGGAACTAGTATATCAGTACGAACACACCTATCAGAAGAGAGGTGAGAGAATGATTGATTACATGAGGCGCTTGGATAAGATTCTGCATCAAATACTCCTCAAGAAAGGGGCCAAACCGGCTGACGTAGATAAGATACGAATAAAGCAGATCCTGAGGGGCTCTCAACCGTTAGATCCGGTGATGATGCAGCTGAGAAGCAGAGCAGTCAATCAAGAGTTGAAGTACCTGGAACTGATCCGAGTTGTACGAGAGGAGGAGGCTCTGCTGGAAGAGAAATCCTTCAGGCGGGGAGAAAGGGCTTATGCACAACCTGCAAGATATAACGACGGTCTGCAGCCTGAAAACGACTCGTTAGACACCTATGGATCTGACCTGGATGAACAGGAGCAGTTAGTCGGTTTTAAATTCGTCGAAAAGGCTGCTAAAGAATCGAACTCTTCTGAACGAAGCGAGTTGTTCAAAACTGTAAAGAAGGTACAGGAAGCTCAAACTGAACTGCAGAAAGCGCACGCTGAACTGTGCAGGGTGTTGATGAAGGTGACCGAGATGCAGGGGGAAATGCAAAAGTTCCTAACAGGTATGCAGACGACTGAAGTTGCCGTGGCGTCTGGTTCAAATCTCTTATTAGAACCGCAACAAGCAACTGTGTCTCCACTTTCGAGGAAGAGATGTTTCGGTTGTGGAGAAATGGGCCATTTCCGTGCGCAGTGTAAAGGCCGGAAGCCTGAGAGGGATAAAGTTGAGTGGCTGCTGAAAGCCCTAGAGGGACTGTTATCTACTCCACCAGCGGGAAACGCCAGAGGGCACCAGTAAAGGAGCAACTAGGTGCCCAGAAGTTGAATCTCGCTCCAAGAACCAATTTAAAACTAAGAGGGCAAGAGGGCCCAAAGTTAAGCCAACTGCTGAGCCTGCCAGAATGGAAAGAGTCACTCCCTTAGCGTCCGGGTCTGCGTCATGGGGAGGCAATGCACACCCAAAACCTGCACGGGCCAAGAAAAAGGCCAGGGTCCAGCAAACTGGGTCTAAGCGTCCGGATACCTCCACCAAGTTTCCTGACCAGCTGATAGGTCCTTCTCCGATTGTGCCAATCCAAGTGGAGGGAGTCTACACCAAAGCTCTGTTAGATTCAGGGGCTCAAGTGACTTTGATTTATAAAGACTTCTATGAGAAACACTTAAAGCACATTCCTCTGCAAGAATTGAAGGACTTGGAAATATGGGGTATCGGCACTGAGAAACTCCCTTATGACGGGTATCTGCAAGTAAGGTTGGAGATCGGATCTGAAGTCATCGGACAGTCCGGAGGCTGTGACGCCTTGGCCATTGTGTGCCCCCGACCCTCGGGTGCGAACAGAAGCTCTCTGATAGTGGGGACAAATACGGACCTAGTGCGGCGTCTCCTGACCCCCATCGTAGTGGAAGAAGGGTCAACTCAAGGAGTGCACCCCATGTTACGACCGGTCTATCAGAGGATGGTTGAAGAACGGAAAGCACCTGCTGAGGTGGGAAGACTGTGGAGACTGGGTGGGACAGAGAAGGTTCTGCAAGCAGGAGAAGTAGCGAGCTTCCGGGTTTCAGTCAAGTTGAACGGATCGCAACCAGGCCCCTATGTGGTGCTGGGAACCGATGTCAGTCATGGGAGTGAAACCGGAGTCGAAGTAATTCCTGAAATAATCTCCACAAAAGCCTTGAAGAGAACACGAGGAAGAGTCTCGGTCAGTGTGTGCAATGTGACAGATTCTCCAGTAGTCCTTAAAGCACGAATGCCTATCGGGCAAGTAGAGTCTGCTACACCCCTCTCCACCGATTTAGGAGGGGAGTGGATAAAGAGATTCCAGATGAAAGATTCTACCCTAAAGACGCCCCTATTTCACCTGAGTGGAAGAAACGTCTTCAGTCTCAAGTTCTAAAGTGGAAAGAATTATTCTCGAAAGATGAGTTCGATGTGGGCCTGGCTAAGAGTACGGAACATCGCATTCGGTTGCAAGAAGACAAGCCGTTTCGTGAAAGGTCAAGGCGAGTTCCGCTGGGAGACTTGGATGATCTGCGAGAACAGCTAAATGAGTTGCAGAGAACCAATGTGATTCAAGAGTCCAGAAGCCCATATGCATCTCCAATAGTGCTGGTCAGGAAGAAGAATGGTTCTGTCCGCTTGTGCATAGACTATCGCACCCTGAACCGAAGAACCATCCCCGACCAATACGCCACTCCTCGGATTGAAGATGCCTTACAGTGTTTGTCTGGAGCAAAGTGGTTCAGTGTATTAGACCTGCGAAGCGGATATCATCAGATACCGATGCATCCTGAAGACAAGGAGAAAACTGCGTTCATTTGTCCACTGGGGTTCTTTGAGTTCAATAGAATGCCTCAAGGTCTGACGGGAGCTCCAGCCACGTTCCAACGGTTGATGGAGAAGACAGTCGGGGATATGAATCTAATCGAAGTGTTAGTGTACCTGGATGACATAATTGTGTTCGGGAAGACTCTGGAAGAGCATGAGCAACGTTTGGAGAAGGTCTTGAAGAGGCTCCATGAAGAGGGGTTGAAATTGTCTCTGGAGAAATGCCAGTTCTGTTTACCGTCAGTCACATATCTTGGACACGTGGTCTCGGCAGAAGGTGTTTCGACAGATCCTCGAAAGTTGGAGGCCGTAGCTTCTTGGCCTAGACCTCGAAACGTCACTGAACTTAGATCTTTCTTGGGATTCTGCTCATACTATCGAAGATTTGTGGGAGGATTTGCGAAGATAGCTCAGCCGCTGAACAAACTCCTACAGAAAGAAACCACCGAAGAAGGCTGTAAGGTCTCTGACCAAAAACCCTCCGCTCCGGGACCAAGGAAAGCTAAAGAGTCCATACAAGGTGAATGGACTAGTCAATGTGAAGGTGCGTTTGTGAAGCTGAAAGAGAATCTAACCCGAGCTCCTGTTCTGGCCTACGCGGACCCTCACAAGCCGTATGAACTACATGTGGATGCCAGCCGAGAAGGTCTGGGAGGAGTCCTATATCAGGAGTATGATGGATTGCTGAGGCCTGTGGCGTACGTGAGCCGGAGCCTTGCGCCTTCTGAGAAGAACTATCCTACTCACAAACTGGAGTTCCTAGCCTTGAAGTGGGCAGTGGTGGACAAGTTGAAAGACTATCTGTATGGAGCTGAGTTCGTGATCAAGACGGATAATAATCCTCTCACCTATATCCTTACTACTGCGAAACTGGACGCAACGGGACATCGGTGGTTGGCCGCTCTGTCAGGGTTTCGGTTCAGCCTGAAGTATCGCCCTGGGGTGAACAATCGAGATGCTGATGCTTTATCACGAAGACCCTACACTACAGAATGGACTCAGGTGACTCCAGACGGGGTGCAAGCTTTGTGTCAAGGAACAGAACGCCGGGTCAAGGGAGGAGTTGAAGCGGAGGCCATAGGAGTCATGGCCGCGGCTGTTCCTGAGTTCTACTGTAACCCTACGCAATTGAGGGATGAAAATCTACCTACCTTTTCCAAGCAGGACCTGAAAGCGGATCAAGCTAGAGACCCTTTGATTGCATTGACCATAAAGGCCCTGACTGCAAACCAGCGAGAGATTCTGTTAACCAATTCCCCGGATGGAGCCAGATTGGTTTACAAAGAGTGGGAGCGGTTGAAGATGTTGGATGGGGTGGTCTACCGAAGGGGCCCCTCGGCCAATTCCGAAGAGATTCAACAGTTATTTCTCCCCACTAAACACAGGGAGAGTGTGTTGCGATCATTACACGATGAGCATGGACATTTGGGTGCTGAGAGAACTTTTAAGTTGGTGCGAGATAGGTTTTATTGGCCTTGCATGAGGGCTGAAGTTGAGAGTTATTGCCATTCCTGTCTGAGGTGCATTCAGAGGAAGACTCTACCAACCCGAGCTGCTCCAATGAGCCATCTACAGAGTCAGGGACCCATGGATTTGGTGTGCATTGACTTCCTGTGCTTAGAGCCGGATGCTAGTGGGCAAGGGAACATTCTCATAGTGACTGATCACTTTACCCGTTATGCCCAAGCTTTTTATACAAAAGACCAACGCGCTCCGACAGTGGCGAAGGTGTTGATGGAAAAGTTCTTTGTTCATTACGGCCTGCCAAGAAGAATACACTCTGATCAGGGAAGAGACTTTGAAAGTAGATTGGTCGGGCAATTGCTGGAGTTGTTGGGAATTCAAAAGACTCGAACTACGCCATACCACCCTCAAGGTGATGCTCAGCCTGAAAGGTTTAATCGCACGCTGCTAAATATGCTGGGGACTTTGTCTAATGTAGAGAAGCAGAGTTGGAGTCGTCATATAGCTACTCTGGTGCATGCATATAACAGTACGGAGAGTGATGCAACGGGGTATTCACCGTACCGTCTTATGTTCGGAAGAGAAGCTCGACTGCCGGTTGATTTGGCATTTGGGTTATCTCTAGACCAGACGTCAGTAGCTTCTCATAGAAACTACGTGGATAGACTTCGGAGGAATCTGGCTTCTGCGTTTGAACAGGCCCGTTTGACTTCAGGTAACAGGGAGCAAAGGAACAAGAAGAACTATGATTTGAAGGTTCGAATACAGGATCTACAACCCGGTGATAGGGTTCTGTTGAAGAATTTGGGTGCTGCTGCGAGACACAAGCTGGCGGATAGATGGAGTTCTCAGGTTTACATTGTTTGCAAACAACTGCCAGGTCTGCCGGTGTATCAGATTCGCCCTGATGGAAAGGCTGGTCCCCTCAAGAATTGGCACCGAAATCACTTGTTACCTTTGAGAGAGGCTGTGAGGATACCAGTGGAAAACGAACTTCCTCCGGCGAATCCGCATGCTCCACGTGTTCCTCCTGTTACTCGGTCTCAACAGACTCGGGTTGTTGGAGAGAGCGAAAGAGACAGCGACGAAGAGAGTTTCTGTTTAGATTGGATTCGCTCGCCAGAACCTGAAGAGGTTGTTCCAGTTCCTGGTCAATGGGAAAGTAACTTGAGGGCTGAAGCTCCTGAATTTCAGTGGGAATTCCCCGAGAATATGGAACTCCCTGAAACCCTTGAACTTCCGTTGAGGGTCCCGGATACTGTTGGAGACCCTGTAGCTCCTGAAGACGAGCCTTACGATTATAGTTCTATGCCTTCCCTGGAGGGATCGTACTCAGAGGAAGTGTCTGCTCCAGTGGCCGACATAAGGACTGAGCCTATACCTATAGTACTTCCACCTGAAGAGGAACGGAAGGAGCCTGAACAGAAACGCTCTATTCGACCGCCCAGCGACTTACCTATGACTCACCAGGACATAGCACTGAAGAGGCCATCACCACTGTGCAGAGATTGCCCGAAGTGTCTGCTATGTTAGCTGAGGTAGCCCAGAACATGAGTCAGCTTGAGAAAGTGTTTCTAACCCACTGCATGTATGCTGCTGAACCTGTATATGCTGTATAAACTGTGTGCATATTGTAAAGGATAATGTAATTGTTGTACCTCCTTGGAGAGACCCAAGAGTTCTAGGAGGGGGAGAGTGTAGCGATGTGTTAAAGTTTACTGTGGCAGTACCCATTTTTGGCCACAAGATGGAGACAATCACGAGTAAAGACCCTGGACACTCGAACTACATGTCCCGGCATGCTTTGCGAAGAAACAGGAAGTGGGTGTTTGTGGAGACGCTGTACATCCTGCACCTGTGGAGAACAGGCAGAGCGCGCCAGGGAGTAGAGGAGAGTGGATGCACACACAGAGAAGGAGAGACCAAAAGACAGGCCGGAACGCAGACAGAGTGGATTGGGCCTTAGGATTGGGTCACCCAGCCTTGCGGGAGACAGACATCACCATCTATTATCCGAGTGCAGTGCTGAGGAGAGAAGACCCCTCGAGTAAGGAGTACCGCGGTCGATGGAAGCGGGGAGCAGGCGGTAAGCTGGCTGAGTCGCGGCTGATCGATAGAAGGCCAGACAACAGATCCGGTGGTCGGCGTCCCCAGTCAATATCGAGCGGAGAGACGTCCTGGGTCGACGGAACCTCAAATTGCGCTGGATGGGTGAGAGGCCCCCCAAGGCCGTATGTGAATAAGAGCGTACGCTGCTGCTTTCTTTCTAAAACCCACAGGGCCCCAACTGACTAGTCGAAGACATCGATAAAGTAAACTCACTGGCCAGTTGAAAAGTACCCGGGTACCCTACACACACAAACACATACCACTTCACGTTCTGGGACTTAACCTGTGCAGGACTCAGTTTCTTTTTTTCCTATCCATACAAGGGGGCAAAGTTAAAGTTACATTCTGAACAATTTTCCTTTTTTTGTTCCCGCTGCGCGTTTACCGTGATACGAGAACTGTGTATTTTATTGTGTTCCGCTACGCGGTTTTTCCTCGAAATTCGTATCTTTTAATTTTCTGCTCGGTCGGGGTTTTTCCGAAAATACGAAGCCCTCGTGTTTTCGTTTCTTTTACCGCTACGCGTTTATCGTGTTACGAAAGTACTGTAAATCTTCCTGCATATACCGTGTCTTAAGAGCTGCAAACCTTTTAGTAAACCTTTTAAAATATAAAACTGTTCAGCGTGTTGGAGTATATTTATTCCCTAGTGCGGGGAGACTGACCCGTGGTTCATTTTCAGCGGCTCCTCCGGGAGTGAGCGCTACAATAGCATGGAGGTTTCAAATATTAACTCTGAAAGGCTGAAAAGGTTTTTCTCCCATCCCACTGCTGAGCTACAGGGCAAACATACACACATGTATATAAACATATAAATATACGTCCCCTTTAAGAGAAAGAAAAAACCTCCATCTTTGGCTGACACCTATAGGGGAATCAAAGCAGTGCAGGGAAGGGTTAACAGCTGAAAGGTACCGTGCATCCGGCGTCCCTGTCTGTTCAGAAGATCTGGGAGTCATTTGTAAATGCTCTGAGTCTGGAGGGATGTTTAGTTTATATATATATATATATACGTACACACACTATGTAATGGCATGTAGAGGGAGGCAAACAGGAAGCACTGGCCACATACAGAAACTTTACTATGAGACAGGGAGTTCATCAGATACACATATACACTATATTGCCAAAAGTATTGGCTCGCCTGCCTTGACTCGCATATGAATTTAAGTGACATCCCATTCCTAATCCATAGGGTTCAATATGACGTCACTCCACCCTTTGCAGCTATAACAGCTTCAACTCTTCTGGGAAGGCTGTCCACAAGGTTTAGGAGGGGGTTTATGGGGGTTTTTGACCATTCTTCCAGAAGCGCATTTGTGAGGTCACACACTGATGTTTGAGGAGAAGGCCTGGCTCTCAGTCTCTGCTCTAATTCATCCCAAAGGTGTTCTATCGGGTTGAGGTCAGGACTCTGTGCAGGCCAGTCAAGTTCATCCACACCAGACTCTGTCATCCATGTCTTTATGGACCTTGCTTTGTGCGCTGGTGCTCAGTCATGTTGGAAGAGGAACGGGCCAGCTCCAAACTGTTCCCACAAAGTTGGGAACATGGAATTGTCCAAAATGTCTTGTTATGCTGAAGCATTCAGAGTTCCTTTCACTGGAACTAAGGGGCCAAGCCCAGCTCCTGAAAAACAACCCCACACTATAATCCCCCCTCCACCAAACTTTACACTTGGCACAATGCAGTCAGACAAGTACCGTTCTCCTGGCAACGGCCAAACCCAGACTCGTCCATCAGATTGCCAGATGGAGAAGCACGATTCCTCACTCCAGAGAACGCGTCTCCACTGCTCTAGAGTCCAGTGGCGGTGTGCTTTACACCACTGCATCCGACACTTTGCATTGCACTTGGTGATGTATGACTTGGATGCAGCTGCTCGGCCATGGAAACCCATTCCATGAAGCTCTCTGCGCACTGTTCTTGAGCTAATCTGAAGGCCACATGAAGTTTGGGGGTCTGTAGCGACTGACTCTGCAGAAAGTTGGCGACCTCTTCACACTATGCACCTCAGCATCCGCTGACCCCGCTCTGTCAGTTTACGTGGCCTATCACTTCGTGGCTGAGTTGCTGTCGTTCCCAAACACTTCCACCTTCTTATAATACAGCTGACAGGTGACTGTGGAATATTTAGGAGCGAGGACATTTCACGGCTGGATTTGTTGCACAGGTGGCATCATCCTATCACAGCTCCACGCTGAATTCACTGAGCTCCTGAGAGCGACACATTCTTTCACAAATGTTTGTAAAAACAGTCTGCACGCCTAGGTGCTTGATTTTATACACCTGTGGCCATGGAAGTGATTGGAACACCTGATTCTGATTATTTGGATGGGTGAGCGAATACTTTTGGCAATATAGTGTATATTGTGTGATGGGAAGCTCTGGGACACCTGGGCCGTCACCATCTTCTCCAACACAAACACCGGCATTAGAAATCCTCACCATCACTAACAGGAAGAAATGAACATTCTGCTGACATTAAAAAGCTGAAACAGTGATCAATTTTATTCTTTTATTTTCACTTTTTCCATAAATTTAGATTTATATATATATATACATTATGAGCAAAATGTGCTGAAACATGTAAATATCATTTTATTAACAGCCCCGCCCCCTGCCCCACCCCCATTCCATTAACCCTCCATTTGTTGCAAACATGATCCCACCTGGAACCAAACAAGAGATTCCCCAAAATCGAACAAACATTTTATACCGTGACGAGTCGGAAAAAACAGGACTGGTGGAAAGAGAGAGGAGTCAGAATAATTCCAGCACAGATTGAGGCAGATTACGCGTTTTTTTTGTGAAATGTAAAAATCCGCTTATTAAAGGAAATAATCAGAAGAAAACCCGAAACAGGAAACGGACAGAATCTCAGCCGGAGGGGGACCAGCACCTACAGGCATAAACCTATGTAAATGGCGGGGGGGATAATGAGGAGGGCAGGGAGACCAGAGACTCTGTACATAATAAATACAAAAAGCGGAAGAAAATTATGGGATTTCCTGAATCTTCTGATTTGTTTTTCTGAGATATTTTCTGCAGAAAGTCAGATAAGGAGTTATTAATACATTGTGCGGGTAATTAACCCCCTGAGCACCGCAGGAATCACCCTGTGAAACTAAAGAAACAAAGAGAACGAAAAGAGAAAGGAATGAATGAGAGGAGAGCAGGATGGAAGGAATGAGTGGAAGGAAATGGGGATGGAGGAATGAGTGGAAGGAAATGGGGATGGAGGAATGAGTGGAAGGAAATGGGGATGGAGGAATGAGTGGAAGGAAATGGGGATGGAGGAATGAGTGGAAGGAAATGGGGATGGGAGGAATGAGTGGAAGGAAATGGGGATGGAGGAATGAGTGGAAGGAAATGGGGATGTGAGGAATGAGTGGAAGGAAATAGGAAGAATTCAGGATGAATAGAGAAAAGTCAAACTGTGAAAACTGGAGGAAATGTCTGTATAAAATAATCTGTGCCCCCTCCCTCCCCACTCTGTGACCCAGATGTTCATCCTGCAGGTTCCTGACCTTTCAGCAGGATCCTCTTCATTTTGGGGTCACCCCCTCTCTGACCCCCTAGATTCCATGAAACGCTTGTAGGTGTGAATTCCAGGAGAGGGGGTCCTGTCACAGCGACACTCAGGGTCCCCATGACCCCCCAGAGCCCATGGGACACTCCGATGCGGGGGCCAAGGGGCAGTGACCCCCCTCACACTGAGTGAGCGTTTGTCCTTTAGGATGTGGTCGGGGGCCCCGGGGTTATAGCAGGTGTGGGGGACACATGTCCTCCTCTATGATGTCCACATCATCCTCTGCCTCGTCTCTGATAAAGAGGCCTTGGGCCCCGGGTTTGCCGGGCTCTGCCCCGCATGTGGCCCCCGGTTCGGTGTCGCTGGTGCTGAGCTCCGGGTGGTCCTCGCTGCAGTTCCCCTTCGGGTCGTCCTGGGACTTTCTCAGCTGCTTTTTATGCTTCATCCTCCGGTTCTGAAACCAAGTCTTTACCTGCAGGAAGAGAAGGAACCAATCACAGCGTCGCCTCCGTCAAAACATATGATAAATCCTCTATTTATTGTGACTTAACAGGGAAGGTTCTGATTGGACGCCGGAATAGAAGCTTTATGGTTTATGGGACTAACAGGAAGTCAGTCCCCTCTGCAAAAATAGTGCAGGAACTGCGTTACCACTGGACAAGACCCCTACAGTAAACACATATACCCAACACACACACATTAAATATACTCACATATACCCAACACACACACATATACTCAGTAATCACCTGTAAATAGTGGAGGCTGACGCGTGTGGCCCCTGGGCACCGCCCAGGTCTGAGTGCATACTTGTGTCTCTGACAGGCTGGGCCCCTCCCTGGCCTGGGTACATACCTGTTTCTCATAAAAGGCTGAACACAGCGGCCTGGGTACATACCTGTGTCTCGGGCAGGTTGACCCCCCTGGCCTGGGTACATACCTATGTCTCGGACAGGCTGTGCCCCCCCTGGCCAGGGTACATACCTGTTTCTCATAAAAGGCTGAACACGGTCGCCTGGGTACACACCTGTGTCTCGGGCAGGTTGACCCCCATTCCTGGCCTAGGTACATACCTGTGTCTCGGACAGGCTGAGTCCCCCCCCCCTGGCCTGGGTACATACCTGTGTCTCGGACAGGCTGAGCGCGGTGGCCAGCTCCACTCTCTCCGGGGTGGAAAGGTATCTCTGCAGCTCAAAGCGTTTCTCCAGACCGGAAAGCTGCGAGTCTGAGAAGACGGTTCGGGCCTTTCTCCTCCGGCAGTGCTTCCCGGGGAGCTCCGAGTGGTGCGGGAAGAGTGCGGGCATCGGGAGACCTGCAGAGGGTGCAGACAGGTGAGAGTGGCACCCCCAGAAACTGGGAAAACCCAAACACTTACAGGGGAGCCCCCCATAAAGAGCGGTATATTGATACAGTGAATCAATTTATCCAAAACAGACGCGAACTATTACAGGGGAGCCCCCAAAATGTATAGAGAAACAGTGTATCAAAGTGTCTCGATCCTCATTTTTTTCTACAGAGCACCGGAAATATGGAATAACCTCCCAGACGCCATCAAATCTTCCCCCAGTCTTAAGTCACTCAAGAGCTCCCTATTAACATAACTCAATACAGAATGCACCTGTAAACATGTAACACAGTGACTATATACAGAATGCGCCTGTAAACATGTAACACAGTGACTATATACAGAATGCACCTGTAAACATGTAACACAGTGACTATATACAGAATGCACCTGTAAACATGTAATACAGTGACTATATACAGAATGCACCTGTAAACATGTAACACAGTGACTATATACAGAATGCACCTGTAAACATGTAACATAATGACTATATACAGAATGCGCCTGTAAACATGTAACACAGTGACTATATACAGAATGCACCTGAAAACATGTAACACAGTGACTATATACAGAATGCGCCTGTAAACATGTAACATAATGACTATATACAGAATGCGCCTGTAAACATGTAACACAGTGACTATATACAGAATGCACCTGTAAACATGTAACATAGTGACTATATACAGAATGCACCTGTAAACACGTAACACAGTGACTATATACAGAATGCACCTGTAAACATGTAACACAGTGACTATATACAGAATGCGCCTGTAAACATGTAACACAGTAACTATATACAGAATGCGCCTGTAAACATGTAACATAGTGACTATATACAGAATGCGTCAGTAAACATGTAACACAGTCACTATATACAGAATGTACTTGTAAACATGTAACATAATGACTATATACAGAATGCGCCTGTAAACATGTAACATAGTGGCTATTATTATTATTATTATTATTATTATCATCATTTACATAGCGCCAACAGTTTCTGCAGCGCTTTACAATAACCAAAGGGAGTGAGAAAGACATATTATGGAAACAAGAGGTGTAGAGGGCCCTGCTCATAGGAGTTTACAATCTAGAGGACTGTGCATGACACCAGAATAAGACTAGTAATACAAGGAATGAAGAGCCGGACTCATCATGGTCTCATACAAATGTGCCTGTAAACATGTAACAGTGACTATATACAGAATGCACCTGTAAACATGTAACACAGTGACAATAAACAGAATGTGCCTGTAAACATGTAACACAGTGACTATATACAGAATGTGCATGTAAACATGTAACAGTGACTATATAAAGAATGCGCCTGTAAACATGTATCATAGTGACTACATACAGAATGTGCCTGTAAACATGTAACACAGTGACTATATACAGAATGCGCCTGTAAACATGTAACATAGTGGCTATATACAGAATGTGCCTGTAAACATGTAACATAGTGACTACATACAGAATGCGCCTGTAAACATGTAACATAGTGACTACATACAGAATGCGCCTGTAAACATGTAACATAGTGGCTATATACAGAATGCGCCTGTAAACATGTAACACAGTGACTATATACAGAATGCGCCTGTAAACATGTAACATAGTGGCTATATACAGAATGTGCCTGTAAACATGTAACATAGTGGCTATATACAGAATGCGCCGGTAAACATGTAACAAGGTGACTATATATAGAATGCGCCTGTAAACATGTAACACAGTGACTGTATACAGAATGCACCTGTAAACACGTAACACAGTGACTATATACAGAATGCACCTGTAAACATGTAACCCAGTGACTATATACAGAACGCACCTGTAAAAATGTAACATAGTGACTATATACAGAATGCGCCTGTAAACATGTAACACAGCGCCTGTAAACATGTAACACAGTGACTATATACAGAATGCGCCTGTAAACATGTAACACAGTGACTATATACAGAATGCACCTGTAAACATGTGACATGGTGACTATATAGGCGACTATATACAGAATGCGCCTGTAAACATGTAACATAGTGACTATATACAGAATGCGCCTGTAAACATGTAACACAGTGACTGTATACAGAATGCACATGTAAACATGTAACACAGTGACTATATACAGAATTCGCCTGTAAACATGTAACACAGTGACTATATACAGAATGCGCCTGTAAACATGTAACACAGTGACTATATACAGAATGCACCTGTAAACATGTAACACAGTGACTATATACAGAACGCACCTGTAAACATGTAACACAGTGACTATATACAGAATGTACTTGTAAACATGTAACACAGTGACTATATACAGAATGCACCTGTAAACATGTAACATAATGACTATTATTATTATTATTGTCATTATTTATATAGCGCCAACAGTTTCCGCAGCGCTTTACAATAACTAAAGGGAACGAGATAGACATATGATGGAAACAAGAGGTGTAGAGGGCTCTGCTCATAGGAGCTTACAGTCTAGAGGACTGTGCATGACACCAGAATAAGACTAGTAATGCAAGGAATGAAGAGCCGAACTCATCATGGTTCAAAGAAACAAAAAACAGAATGCACCTGTAAACATGTGACACAGTGACTATATACAGAATGCGCCTGTAAACATGTAACATAGTGACTATATACAGAATGCGCCTGTAAACATGTAACACAGTGACTATATACAGAATGTGCATGTAAACATGTAACATAGTGACTATATACAGAATGCACCTGTAAACATGTAACATAATGACTATATACAGAATGCGCCTGTAATGTAAACATGTAACACAGTGACTATATACAGAATACACCTGTAAACATGTAACATAATGACTATATACAGAATGCGCCTGTAAACATGTAACACAGTGACTATATACAGAATGCACCTGTAAACATGTAACACAGTGACTATATACAGAATGCACCTGTAAACATGTAACACAGTGACTATATTCAGAATGTGCCTGTAATGTAAACATGTAACACAGTGACTATATACAGAATGCGCCTGTAAACATGTAACACAGTAACTATATACAGAATGCACCTGTAAACATGTAACACAGTGACTATATACAGCATGTAAACATGTAAAACAGTGACTATATACAGAATGTGCCTGTAAACATGTAACAGTGACTATATACAGAATGCACCTGTAAACATGTAACATAGTGACTATTATTATTATTATTATTATTGTCATCATTTATATAGCGCCAACAGTTTCCGCAGCGCTTTACAATAACCAAAGGGAGTGAGAAAGACATATTATGGAAACAAGAGGTGTAGAGGGCCCTGCTCATAGGAGTTTACAATCTAGAGGACTGTGCATGACACCAGAATAAGACTAGTAATACAAGGAATGAAGAGCCGGACTCATCATGGTCTCATACAAATGTGCCTGTAAACATGTAACACAGTGACAATATACAGAATGTGCCTGTAAACATGTAACACAGTGACTATATACAGAATGTGCATGTAAACATGCAACAGTGACTATATACAGAATGCGCCTGTAAACATGTAACATAGTGACTACATACAGAATGCGCCTGTAAACATGTAACATAGTGGCTATATACAGAATGCGCCTGTAAACATGTAACACAGTGAATATATACAGAATGCGCCTGTAAACATGTAACATAGTGGCTATATACAGAATGTGCCTGTAAACATGTAACATAGTGGCTATATACAGAATGCACCTGTAAACATGTAACACAGTGACTATATACAGAATGCACCTGTAAACATGTAACCCAGTGACTATATACAGAACGCACCTGTAAAAATGTAACATAGTGACTATATACAGAATGCACCTGTAAACATGTAGCATAGTGACTATATACAGAATGCCCCTGTAAACATGTAACCCAGTGACTATATACAGAACGCACCTGTAGAAATGTAACATAGTGACTATATACAGAATGCACCTGTAAACATGTAACACCGCGCCTGTAAACATGTAACACAGTGACTATATACAGAATGCGCCTGTAAACATGTAACACAGTGACTATATACAGAATGCACCTGTAAACATGTGACACGGTGACTATATAGGTGACTATATACAGAATGTGCCTGTAAACATGTAACATAGTGACTATATACAGAATGCGCCTGTAAACATGTAACACGGTGGCTATATACAGAATGCGCCTGTAAACATGTAACACAGTGACTATATACAGAATGCGCCTGTAAACATGTAACATAGTGACTATATACAGAATGCGCCTGTAAACATGTAACATGGTGGCTATATACAGAATGCGCCTGTAAACATGTAACACAGTGACTCTATACAGAATGCGCCTGTAAACATGTAACACAGTGACTATATACAGAATGCGCCTGTAAACATGTAACACAGTGACTATATACAGAATGCACCTGTAAACATGTAACACAGTGACTATGTACAGAATGCGCCTGTAAACATGTAACATAGTGACTATATACAGAATGCACCTGTAAACATGTAACACAGTGACTGTATACAGATTGCGCCTGTAAACATGTAACACAGTGACTGTATATAGAATGCACCTGTAGACATGTAACACTGTGACTATATACAGAATGCACCTGTAAACATGTAACACAGTAACTATATACAGAATGCACCTGTAAACATGTAACACAGTGACTATATACAGAATGCACCTGTAAACATGTAACACAGTGACTGTATACAGATTGCGCCTGTAAACATGTAACACAGTGACTGTATACAGAATGCACCTGTAAACATGTAACACAGTGACTATATACAGAATGCACCTGTAAACATGTAACACAGTGACTATATACAGAATGCACCTGTAAACATGTAACACAGTGACTATATACAGAATGCACCTGTAAACATGTAACACAGTGACTGTATACAGAATGCACCTGTAAACATGTAACACAGTGACTATATACAGAATGCACCTGTAAACATGTAACACAGTGACTATATACAGAATGCGCCTGTAAACATGTAACATAGTGACTTTATACAGAATGCGCCTGTAAACATGTAACACAGTGACTGTATGCAGAATGCACCTGTAAACATGTAACACAGTGACTATATACAGAATGCACCTGTAAACATGTAACCCAGTGACTATATACAGAACGCACCTGTAAAAATGTAACATAGTGACTATATACAGAATGCACCTGTAAACATGTAGCATAGTTACTATATACAGAATGCCCCTGTAAAACATGTAACCCAGTGACTATATACAGAAACGCACCTGTAGAAATGTAACATAGTGACTATATACAGAATGCACCTGTAAACATGTAACACAGCGCCTGTAAACATGTAACACAGTGACTATATACAGAATGCGCCTGTAAACATGTAACACAGTGACTATATACAGAATGCACCTGTAAACATGTGACACGGTGACTATATAGGTGACTATATACAGAATGCGCCTGTAAACATGTAACATAGTGACTATATACAGAATGCGCCTGTAAACATGTAACACGGTGGCTATATACAGAATGCGCCTGTAAACATGTAACACAGTGACTATATACAGAATGCGCCTGTAAACATGTAACATAGTGACTATATACAGAATGCGCCTGTAAACATGTAACATGGTGGCTATATACAGAATGCGCCTGTAAACATGTAACACAGTGACTCTATACAGAATGCGCCTGTAAACATGTAACACAGTGACTATATACAGAATGCGCCTGTAAACATGTAACACAGTGACTATATACAGAATGCACCTGTAAACATGTAACACAGTGACTATGTACAGAATGCGCCTGTAAACATGTAACATAGTGACTATAATACAGAATGCACCTGTAAACATGTAACACAGTGACTGTATACAGATTGCGCCTGTAAACATGTAACACAGTGACTGTATATAGAATGCACCTGTAGACATGTAACACTGTGACTATATACAGAATGCACCTGTAAACATGTAACACAGTAACTATATAAGAATGCACCTGTAAACATGTAACACAGTGACTATATACAGAATGCACCTGTAAACATGTAACACAGTGACTGTATACAGATTGCGCCTGTAAACATGTAACACAGTGACTGTATACAGAATGCACCTGTAAACATGTAACCCAGTGACTATATACAGAACGCACCTGTAAAAATGTAACATAGTGACTATATACAGAATGCACCTGTAAACATGTAGCATAGTGACTATATACAGAATGCACCTGTAAACATGTAACCCAGTGACTATATACAGAACGCACCTGTAGAAATGTAACATAGTGACTATATACAGAATGCACCTGTAAACATGTAACACAGCGCCTGTAAACATGTAACACAGTGACTATATACAGAATGCGCCTGTAAACATGTAACACAGTGACTATATACAGAATGCACCTGTAAACATGTGACACGGTGACTATATAGGCGACTATATACAGAATGCGCCTGTAAACATGTAACATAGTGACTATATACAGAATGCGCCTGTAAACATGTAACATGGTGGCTATATACAGAATGCGCCTGTAAACATGTAACACAGTGACTATATACAGAATGCGCCTGTAAACATGTAACATAGTGACTATATACAGAATGCGCCTGTAAACATGTAACATGGTGGCTATATACAGAATGCGCCTGTAAACATGTAACACAGTGACTCTATACAGAATGCGCCTGTAAACATGTAACACAGTGACTATATACAGAATGTGCCTGTAAACATGTAACACAGTGACTATATACAGAATGCGCCTGTAAACATGTAACACAGTGACTATGTACAGAATGCGCCTGTAAACATGTAACATAGTGACTATATAAGAATGTGCTTCTAAACATGTAACACAGTGACTATATACAGAATGCACCTGTAAACATGTAACACAGTGACTGTATACAGATTGCGCCTGTAAACATGTAACACAGTGACTGTATACAGAATGCACCTGTAAACATGTAACACAGCGCCTGTAAACATGTAACACAACGTGTAACACTAAAAGCTTCTTGATCCAAGGAGAAATCTGACGCCATCTGGGGTCAAGAAGGAATTTTTTCCCAGTATGTTGCATATTGGCGAGCATTTCAGACTGGGTTTTTTGCCTTCTTTTGGATCAACAGCAGTAGGTTATGTGGGAGAGGCTGAACCCGATAGACGCATGTCTTTTTTCAGCCTATATAACTATGTAACTATGTAACTATGTAACACAGTAACTATATACAGAATACGCCTTTAAACATTTAACACAGTTACTATATACAGAATGCACCTGTAAACATGTAACACAGTGACTATATACAGAATGCACCTGTAAACATGTAACATAGTGACTATATACAGAATGTGCCTGTAAACATGTAACACAGTGACTATATACAGAATTAACTTGTAAACATGTAACACAGTGACTATATACAGAATGCGCCTGTAAACATGTAACTTAGTGACTATATACAGAATGCACCTGTAAACATGTAACACAGTGACTATATACAGAATGTACTTGTAAACATGTAACATAGTGACTATTATTATTATTATTGTCATTATTTATATAGCGCCAACAGTTTCCGCAGCGCTTTACAATAACTAAAGGGAAACGAGATAGAACATATGATGGAAACAAGAGGTGTAGAGGGCTCTGCTCATAGGAGCTTACAGTCTAGAGGACTGTGCATGACACCAGAATAAGACTAGTAATGCAAGGAATGAAGAGCCGAACTCATCATGGTTCAAAGAAACAAAAAACAGAATGTACCTGTAAACATGTGACACGGTGACTATATAGGTGACTATATACAGAATGCGCCTGTAAACATGTAACATAGTGACTATATACAGAATGCGCCTGTAAACATGTAACACAGTGACTCTATACAGAATGCGCCTGTAAACGTGTAACAGTGACTATATACAGAATGCACCTGTAAACATGTAACACAGTGACTATATACAGAATGCTCCTGTAAACATGTAACACAGTGACTACATACAGAATGCACCCGTAAACATGTAACACAGTGACTATATACAGAATGCGCCTGTAAACATGTAACACAGTGACTATATACAAAATGCACCTGTAAACATGTAACACAGTGACTATATACAGAATGCGCCTTTAAACATGTAACACAGTGACTATATACAGAATGCGCCTGTAAACATGTAACACAGTGACTATATACAGAATGCACCTGTAAACATGTAACACAGTGACTATATACAGAATGCACCTGTAAACATGTAACACAGTGACTATATACAGAATGCTCCTGTAAACATGTAACACAGTGACTACATACAGAATGCACCCGTAAACATGTAACACAGTGACTATATACAGAATGCGCCTGTAAACATGTAACACAGTGACTATATACAAAATGCACCTGTAAACATGTAACACAGTGACTATATACAGAATGTGACTATATACAGAATGCGCCTGTAAACATGTAACACAGTGACTATATACAGAATGCGCCTGTAAACAAGTAACACGGTGACTATATACAGAATGCACCTGTAAACATGTAACACAGTGACTATATACAGAATGCGCCTGTAAACATGTAACACAGTGACTATATACAAAATGCACCTGTAAACATGTAACACAGTGACTATATACAGAATGTGACTATATACAGAATGCACCTGTAAACATGTAACACAGTGACTATATACAGAAAGCCCCTGTAAACATGTAACACAGTGACTATATACAGAATGCGCCTGTAAACATATAACACAGTGACTACATACAGAATGCGCCTGTAAACATATAACACAGTGACTACATACAGAATGCACCTGTAAACATGTAACACAGTGACTATATACAGAATGCGCCTGTAAACATGTAACATAGTGACTATATACAGAATGCGCCTGTAAACATGTAACACAGTGACTATATACAGAATGCACCTGTAAACATGTAACACAATGACTATATACAGAATGCACCTGTAAACATGTAACACAGTGACTATATACAGAAAGCGCCTGTAAACATGTAACACAGTGAATATATACAGAATGCGCCTGTAAACATATAACACAGTGACTACATACAGAATGCACCTGTAAACATGTAACACAGTGACTATATACAGAATGCGCCTGTAAACATGTAACATAGTGACAATATACAGAATGCGCCTGTAAACATGTAACACAATGACTATATACAGAATGCGCCTGTAAACATGTAACAGTGACTATATACAGAATGCGCCTATAAACATGTAACAGAGTGACTATATACAGAATGTGCCTGTAAACCTGTAACACAGTGACTATATACAGAATGCGCCTGTAAACATGTAACACAGTGACTATATACAGAATGCGCCTGTAAACATGTAACACAGTGACTATATACAGAATGCGCCTGTAAACATGTAACAGTGACTATATACAGAATGCACCTGTAAACATGTAACAGTGACTATATACAGAATGCACCTGTAAACATGTAACAGTGACTATATACAGAATGCACCTGAAAACATGTAACATAGTGACTATATACAGAATGTGCCTGTAAACATGTAACACAGTGACTATATACAGAATGCACCTGTAAACATGTAACATGGTGACTATATACAGAATGCACCTGTAAACATGTAACATAGTGACTATATACAGAATGCGCCTGTAAATATGTAACACAGTGACTGTCAGATAATATATATATATATTTATTATTGCTGAAGCCATTTGCACATCACATCAATTCAAACAACTGCATCCCAGAGCTCCTGTGCTGTCAAAGTTGCTCCTAGGACAGCTCTGTTTCGGGTTTATTGGACCCTCATCAGCAGGAGCTAGGCATGACCATTTGCAGTGGATGCATCAACCCGTAGGGCAAATCACTACTTACAAGGGTTGTGGTGGAGGACGAAAAGTGAGATAAAAAGCCTCCACGCTATAATGGTTGTGTTTATTATTGCAGATACATATATATATATAATATATATATCTGACAGAAGTGAATACACCCCTATATATACTCAGTATCTGACAGAAGTGAATACACTCCTATATATACAGTATCTGACAGAAGTGATTACACCCCTATATATACAGTATCTGACAGAAGTGAATACACCCCTATATATACAGTATCTGACAGAAGTGAATACACCCCTATATATACAGTATCTGACAGAAGTGAATACACTCCTATATATACAGTATCTGACAGAAGTGATTACACTCCTATATATACAGTATCTGACAGAAGTGATTACACCCCTATATATATACACAGTATCTGACAGATGTGATTACACCCCTATATATACAGTATCTGACAGAGGCGAATACACCCCTATATATACACACAGTATCTGACAGAAGCAAATACACCCCTATATATACACACAGTATCTGACAGAAGCGAATACACCCCTATATATATGCACAGTATCTGACAGATGTGATTACACCCCTATATATACAGTATCTGACAGAAGTGAATACACCCCTATATATACACACAGTATCTGACAGAAGCGAATACACCCCTGTATATACAGTATCTGACAGAAGTGGATGCACCCCTATATATAGTGTCTGACAGAAGTGAATACACCCCTATATATACAGTATCTGACAGATGTGATTACACCCCTATATATATACAGTATCTGACAGAAGTGATTACACCCCTATATATATACAGTATCTGACAGAAGTGAATACACCCCTATATATATAGTATCTGACAGAAGTGATTACACCCCTATATATACAGTATCTGACAGAAGTGAATACACCCCTATATATACAGTATCTGACAGAAGTGATTACACACCTATATATATATACAGTATCTGACAGAAGTGAATACACCCCTATATATATAGTATCTGACAGAAGTGATTACACCCCTATATATACAGTATCTGACAGAAGTGAATACACCCCTATATATACAGTATCTGACAGAAGTGAATACACCCCTATATATACATAGGATCTGGCAGATGTGATTACACCCCTATATATACAGTATCTGACAGAAGTGAATACACCCCTATATATACATAGGATCTGACAGATGTGATTACACCCCTATATATACAGTATCTGACAGATGTGAATACACCCCTATATATACAGTATCTGACAGATGTGAATACACCCCTATATATACATAGGATCTGGCAGATGTGATTACACCCCTATATATACAGTATCTGACAGAAGTGAATACACCCCTATATATACATAGGATCTGACAGATGTGATTACACCCCTATATATACAGTATCTGACAGAAGTGATTACACCCCTATATATATACAGTATCGGACAGTGAATACACCCCTATATATACACAGTATCTGACAGTGAATACACCCCTATATATACAGTATCTGACAGAAGTGAATACACTCCTATATATATATATACAGTATCTGACAGATGTGATTACACTCCTATATATACAGTATCTGACAGAAGTGATTACACCCCTATATATACAGTATCTGACAGAAGTGAGTACACCCCTATATATACAGTATCTGACAGAGGCGAATACACCCCTATATATACACACAGTATCTGACAGAAGCAAATACACCCCTATATATACACACAGTATCTGACAGAAGCGAATACACCCCTATATATACACAGTATCTGACAGTGAATACACCCCTATATATACAGTATCTGACAGAAGTGAATACACCCCTTATTATACATCAGTATCTGGACAGAAGCGAATACACCCCTTATATATACAGTATCTGACAGAAGTGGATGCACCCCTATATATAGTGTCTGACAGAAGTGATTACACCCCTATATATATACAGTATCTGACAGAAGTGAATACACCCCTATATATACAGTATCTGACAGATGTGATTCACCCCCTATATATATACAGTATCTGACAGAAGTGATTACACCCCTATATATATACAGTATCTGACAGAAGTGAATACACCCTATATATATAGTATCTGACAGAAGTGATTACACCCCTATATATACAGTATTCTGACAGAAGTGAATACACCCCTATATATACAGTATCTGACAGAAGTGATTACACCCCTATATATATTACAGTATCTGACAGAAGTGAATACACCCCTATAATATATAGTATCTGACAGAAGTGATTACACCCCTATATATACAGTATCTGACAGAAGTGAATACACCCCTATATATACAGTATCTGACAGAAGTGAATACACCCCTATATATACATAGGAATCTGGCAGAGTGATTACACCCCATATATACAGTATCTGACAGAAGTGAATACACCCCTATATATACATAGGATCTGACAGATGTGATTACACCCCTATATATACAGTATCTGACAGATGTGAATACACCCCTATATATACAGTATCTGACAGATGTGAATACACCCCTATATATACATAGGATCTGGCAGATGTGATTACACCCCTATATATACAGTATCTGACAGAAGTGAATACACCCCTATATATACAGTATCTGACAGTGAATACACCCCTATATATACACAGTATCTGACAGTGAATACACCCCTATATATACAGTATCTGACAGAAGTGAATTACACCTATATATATTACAGTTATCTGACTAAGTGAATACACCCCTTATATATACAGTATCTGACAGAAGTGAATACACTCCTATATATACAGTATCTGACAGAAGTGATTACACCCCTATATATACAGTATCTGACAGAAGTGAGTACACCCCTATATATACAGTATCTGACAGAAGTGAATACACCCCTATAGTGAGTTTGGTGGGTTAAATATATATATATATACGGGATGCAGTGTGAGTTTGTTGGTATATATAGAAAAAAGGGAAGTGCTCATGCCACTGTACAGAGCACTGGTGAGACCTCACTTGGAGTACTGTGTGCAGTACTGGAGACCGTATCTCCAAAAGGATATAGACATCTTAGAGAGAGTTCAGAGAAGGGCTACTAAAATGGTGTACGGCTTGAAGGAGAAAAGTTACCAGGAAAGGCTTAATGATCTTAACATGTACAGCTTGGAAAAAAGACGAGACAGAGGAGATATGATAGAAACATTTAAATACGTAAAGGAATCCACAAGGTAGAGGAAGGGAGTATATTTAAAAGGAAACAAAGTAGCAAAACAAGAGGACATAGTCTTAGATTAGAGGGGCAAAGGTTTAAAAGTAACATCAGGAAGCATTATTTTTACTGAGCGGGTGGTGGATACATGGAACAGTCTTCCAGTTGAAGTGGTAGAGGCCAAAACAGTAATTGAATTTAAGCAGGCATGGGATAGGCATAAGGCTGTCCTAAACAAAAGATAAATCCAGGTAAAGTATCCATGTAATTGGGCGACTAGATGGGCCGAAAGGTTCTTATCTGCCGACATTTTTCTATGTTTCCATGTTTCTATATATATGTGGGATGCAGTGTGATTTTGGTGGGATATATATATATATATATATATATATTATATATATATATATACGGGATGCAGTGTGAGTTTGTTGGGATATATATATATATATATATTATATATATATACGGGATGCAATGTGAGTTTGTTGGGATATATATATATACGGGATGCAGTGTGAGTTTGGTGGGATATATATATATATGGGATGCAGTGTGAGTTTGTTGGGATAAATATACGGGATGCAGTGGAAGTTTGGTGGAATATATATATATAGACAGTGACTGAGCAGTCCAGCTTCCACAATCCACTTATGCCCGGTGCCTGCCGTTCAGCTGAATATTATGCAGAAAGAAAGAATCGGTGCCGGCACTCCAGGACTATGTCCTGAGGAAAGCCCTGGATCAGGGCTGAAACGTTGACTTTTATGGATTAAAGTTTGGGTTTGTTTCAAAGTCCTGGAGTGCCGCCACCGATTCTTTCTTTTTCATACACGGGATGCAGTGTGAGTTTGGTGGGATATATAGATATATATGGGATGCAGTGTGAGTTTGGTGGGATATATATATATATGGGATGCAGTGTGAGTTTGGTGGGATATATATATATATATATGGGATGAAGTGTGAGTTTGGTGGGATATATATATATGGGATGCAGTGTGAGTTTGGTGGGATATATATTATATATATATATGGGATGCAGTGTGAGTTTGGTGGGATATATATATATATGGATGCAGTGTGAGTTTGGTGGGATATAATATATATATATATGGGATGCAGTGTGAGTTTGGTGGGATATATATATATATATATATATATATATTATATAATGGGATGCAGTGTGAGTTTGGTGGGATATATATATATATGGGATGCAGTGTGAGTTTGGTGGGATATATATATGTGATGCAGTGTGAGTTTGGTGGGATATATATATATATGGGATGCAGTGTGAGTTTGGTGGGATATATATATATGGGATGCAGTGTGAGTTTGGTGGGATATATATATATTATTATGGGATGCAGTGTGAGTTTGGTGGATATATATATATGGGATGCAGTGTGAGTTTTGGGGATATATATAATATATATATATGGGATGCAGTGTGAGTTTGGTGGGATATATATATATGGGATGCAGTGTGAGTTTGGTGGGATATATATATATATATATGGGATGCAGTGTGAGTTTGGTGGGATATATATATATATGGGATGCAGTGTGAGTTTGGTGGGATATATATATATATATGGGATGCAGTGTGAGTTTGGTGGGATATATATATATATATGGGATGCAGTGTGAGTTTGGTGGGATATATATATATATATATATATGGGATGCAGTGTGAGTTTGGTGGAGATATATATATATAATGGGATGCAGTGTGAGTTTGGTGGGATATATATATATATGGGATGCAGTGTGAGTTTGGTGGGATATATATATATATGGGATGCAGTGTGAGTTTTGGTGGGATATATATATGGGATGCAGTGTGAGTTTGGTGGGATATTATATATATATATATGGGATGCAGTGTGAGTTTGGTGGATATATATATATATATGGGATGCAGTGTGAGTTTGGTGGGATATATATATATATATGGGATGCAGTGTGAGTTTGGTGGGATATATATATATATGGGATGCAGTGTGAGTTTGGTGGGATATATATATATATGGGATGCAGTGTGAGTTTGGTGGGATATATATATGGGATGCAGTGTGAGTTTGGTGGGATATATATATATGGGATGCAGTGTGAGTTTGGTGGGATATATATATATATATGGGATGCAGTGTGAGTTTGGTGGGATATATATATATATGGGATGCAGTGAGAGTTTGGTGGGAATATTATATATGGGATGCAGTGTGAGTTTGTGGGATATATATTTATGGATGCAGTGTGAGTTTGGTGGATATATATATATATATATGGATGCAGTGTTACATAGTTACATAGTTACATAGTTATATAGGCTGAAAAAAGACATGCGTCCATCGGGTTCAGCCTCTCCACATAACCTACTGCTGTTGATCCAAAAGAAGGCAAAAAACCCAGTCTGAATGCTTGCCAATATGCAACATACTGGGAAAAAATTCCTTCTTGACCCCAGAATGGCAGTCAGATTTCTCCTTGGATCAAGAAGCTTTTACCCACATATTAAATATTATAACCCTTAATATTCTGTGTCTGCAGGAAGTCATCCAGTCGTTTTTTTAAAAGTCTGTACAGACTCTGACCAACCACCTCAACAGGCAGAGAATTCCACAGCTTTATTGTTCTCACCGTAAAATAACCCTTCCTATGCTTTAAGCTAAATTTTCTTTCCAGTCTAAATGGATGACCCCTTGTCCTATGTATAGTCCTGTTAATGAATAGGTTATCAGACAATGGTTGATAATGGCCCCGTATATATTTATATAAGGTTATCAGATCCCCTCTAAGGCGCCTTTCTCTAAACTAAACAGGTTTAAGCTTGTTAGTCTTTCCTCATAACTTAACCCTTCCATCCCCCTTATTAATTTAGTTGCCCGTCTCTGCACTTTTTCTAACGATATAATATCTTTTTTTAAGACAGGTGCCCAAATTGCACGGCATATTCAAGGTGCGGCCTGACCATTGATTTATACAGAGGCAAAATTATGTTTTCATCCCGTGAGTGAACTCCCCTTTTAATGCATGCCAGTACTTTGCTGGCCTTGGCGGCTGCTGTTTGACATTGCACATTGTTACTTAGTTTGAAGTCTATGATTATTCCCAAATCCTTCTCCTGCTTGGATTTCCCTAACTCCGTACCATTTAGGGTATAAATTACTTGTGTGTTCTTCACTCCAAAGTGCATAACTTTACATTTATCTAGATTAAATCTCATCTGCCATTTAAGTGCCCAGTCCCCCAATATATCTAAATCCCTCTGCAGCGAAGTAACATCCTGCTCACATTGTATTACTTTTCCTAGCTTTGTGTCATCTGCAAACACTGATACATGACTTTCAATGCCTATCTCAAGGTCATTTATAAATAAATTGAATAGTATTGGTCCTATAACAGACCCCTGAGGGACACCACTTACCACTGGTGTCCATCTTGAAAATGTACCATTTATGACCACTCTCTGTACCCTATCTTTTAGCCAGTTTTTATCCAAGAACAAGTATTTTCATCTAGACCATTTTTTCTTAATTTAAGTAGTAACCTTTTGTGTGGAACTGTGTCGAAAGCTTTGGCAAAATCTAAGTAAATCACATCCACTGCGACCCCTGATCTATACTTCTACTTACTTCCTCATAGAACGTAATTAGGTTAGTCTGACATGATCTGTGTTTCATGAAACCATGCTGATTTTTGCCAATTACATTATACCTCCCAATAAATTCCTGAATATTATCCCTTAGTAACCCCTCAAATACTTTCCCAGCCACAGATGTTAAGCTCACAGGTCTATAATTCCCAGGCACAAATTTTAAACCTTTCTTAAATATAGGGATCACGTCAGCTTTTCTCCAATCCTCTGGTACTATTCCTGAAAGAAAAGAATCTTGAAAGATTAAGAACAGAGGTTTACATATTTCAACACATAGCTCTCTCTAGTACTCGCGGGTGAATTCCATCTGGCCCTGGGGCTTTATTAACATTCACATTGTTTAATTTGTGTAAAACCTTGTCCTGAGTCAACCAGTCACTTTGTATTAGTAAGTTTTTATTAATGAATTTCATGTCTCCTGTTATAGGTTTCTCTTTGATAAATACTGAAGAAAAATAATCATTTTAAAATTTCTGCCTTATCCTGATCTTCAGTTAACAATAACCCTGACTCAGATTTTAGTGAACCTACATTTTCACTCTTGGTTTTTTAGAATTTATGTACCTAAAGAATCTTTTAGGGTTGGTCTTGCTCTCTTTGGCTATTTCTTTTTCATTTTCTAGTTTAGCCCATCTAATCGCATTTTTTACATGCTTTATTGGCTGCCCTATATGCTTTATAGGATGCCTCAGATTTATCAAATTTAAAAGCTTTAAATGCCTTCTTTTTATTTTCATTACCTTAGTTACCTTCCTACTAAGCCACATTGGTTTCAGTCTGTTTCTTTTATATTTATTAACCAGTGGAATATATTGTGACGTGTACTTTTCTAGTGTTAGTTTAAAGATATTCCACTTATCCTCAGTGTTTTTCCCGTGAAAGAGTTTCTGCCAGTCAGACATTGAGAGCTTCCTTTATTTTAATAAAGTTGGCCTTTTAAAAATTATATATATTTAGCATGCCCCTTATGAATGTGTTTTTTTGAGTTTATTTCAAAAGTCACCATGTTATGGTCGCTATTTCCCAACTGTTCTTTTACATTAATATTTGAGAAAAGATCCACATTATTTTTATAACCAGGTCCAGACAGTTATCCTCTCTAGTTGGTGTTTCTACCAGTTGTGACATGAAGGTATCATTTAAAATGTTCAGGAACCGGATTCCCTTTGCTGAATTACTAGTCCCACTATCCCAATTTATGTCCGGGTAATTAAAATCTCCAATAATTAAAGTGCTGCCATGATGTGCAGCCTTCCTAATTTGCTCTAACAGTTGTTCTTCCTCATCATTATCTATATTAGGTGGTTTATAACATATGCCAACCAATAATTGACTTCCCTGTTTATTCCCCAACGAAATATTTACCCATAAGGATTCCACATTTCCCTCATCACTTTCCAGTTGTGTAATATTAAGGCTTTAAATCCTGATTTACATATAAACACACTCCACCCCTTTCTTATGTTTCCTATCCTTTCTAAACAATGTATAACCGTTTAAGTTTACAGCCCAGTCATGCGTTTCGTCCCACCATGTTTCTGTTATTCCTATAATGTCGTATTGCTTAGTGTATGCTATTACCTCTAGTTCCCCCATCTTGTTATTAAGGCTCCTTGCATTAGCAAGCATACATTTAATGTTGTCTCTACCACACATGCTGAATGCGACTTTACATTACATGCCTCCACTGTTCTTACATTACCCATCCCCCGACTCCACCCCCCTTAGTCTGAACTGAAACCCTTCCGCTATCTGCTCTGTCTCCATTTTGTAAGATACTGTATCCCTCCCACCCTTCCCTAGTTTAAGTCTCCTCCAACCTTTTAACCATCCTCTCCCCTAGCACAGCAGACCCTCTTCCATTCAGGTGCAATCTATCACAACTATACAGATTGTACCCCAGTGCAAAATGAGCCCAGTGCTCTAAAAACCCAAAGCCCTCCTTCCTGCACCAAGCTTTAAGCCACGCATTGACCTCCCTAATCTCCCGCTGCCTTTCCACTGTAGCACGTGGCACAGGTAGGATCTCAGAAAATACTACCTTGGAGGACCTCTTCTTCAGTTTACTTCCTAATTCCCTGAAATCATTCTTCAGGTCCTTCCATCTTCCGCTTACTTTGTCATTGGTACCAATATGGACCATGACAGCTGGGTCATCTCCAGCCCCTCCCAATAATCTATCAACTCTGTCAACCACATGCCTAACACGGGCACCCGGCAGACAGCAAACTGTCCGGTTAAGGCGATCAGCGCGACAGATTACCTGTGTCTACTCTCTTAATAATAGAGTCCCCTACCACCACAACCTGTCTAGGCTTGCTTGCCCTCTTTATCCCTCCTTACTTGGTGGGCTGATCCCCCGGCTGTTAGAGGGAGCAGCCTCCAGTACTGCTACACCTGAGCTGCTGCACCCAACATCTTCGCTCAAGGGGGCAAATCTGTTGGTGTGCGAAAGATCAGGACTAGCCAACCTTTTCCTCTTCCCTCCCCCCCTGCTACCACGTGTCACTGACACCCAGCTACCAACCTGTTCCCCGGTTAACTCCACTCCTCCCACACCCCTAGATTCCTCAACTATACTTTGCTCCGTGAGAAGCAGGCTCCTTTCAAGATTGTCAATCTGCCTCAGCGTTACGATGTGCCCTTCCAGATCTCCAATACGAGCTTCCAGAAGAAGTGTGAGTTTGGTGGGATATATATATATATATATATGGGATGCAGTGTGAGTTTGGTGGGATATATATATATATATGGGATGCAGTGTGAGTTTGGTGGGATATATATATATATATATATGGGATGCAGTGTGAGTTTGGTGGGATAATATATATGGGATGCAGTGTGAGTTTGGTGGGATATATTATATAGTATGGGATGCCAGTGTGAGTTTGGTGGGATATATATATGGGATGCAGTGTGAGTTTGGTGGGATATATATATATATATATATGGGATGCAGTGTGAGTTTGGTGGGATATATATATGGGATGCAGTGTGAGTTTGGTGGGATATATATATATATATATATGGGATGCAGTGTGAGTTTGGTGGGGATTAT
>RXON01000681.1:0-44405 GCA_009667805.1 Leptobrachium leishanense
TTTTTGTCCTTGGTTGCAGTGCTGCAAACCTTAGGCATAGTGGATGGTGGTTCCTCAACTATGGTGTCTGAGCCTACATCCGTCTTACCACTACACTCTGAAAGTGCCTCAAAAGAATTAAGAAGAGCCACAGATTGTGGGACATGCCTTCTATCCACAACTCTAAGTCTACCAGATCCTACAGTAGTCCATGTGCCGCTCCTAGGAGGCCTCTGTGGCAGTGGCTTTGTAACAGTCATAGCCTGAGTTTGTCTAACAGATAATTTACAAATCTCAGACTTCAAACAGGCAATTTCCTGCTGCAATAAAGAGAACTGCCTACATATCAGGCACACTCTAAACCTCCAAAAATTGGATCTAAAAACAAATGCATGACAGCTCTTACACTGGACCAAGCCTGCCATTATAAAAGAATGAATTTAAAACCAGCAAATCTTACCTTTTTGTAGGTTTTCTACCTCCTGTCAAACCTCAGACTACCTCCAGAGGATCTCCAGAAGATCTCCTCTAAGTGTTCAGTTAGAAAGCTTGACAAGCTCAATTAGCAAGCTAATATCCCCAACCTTTATATAGTCACCTAAGTACACCTCCCCCAGCAAGGAGTGGACAAGCTAAACCTGTAGCAAATACCACCCAATTGATTCCAATTGTATGCTAATCAGTATGAAAAATGAGTCACCAGCCTAACCTAATTTACTCACCAGACCTAACTTAAAACCTTAAGATGAATAGAAAAGATCTGTTTGAAACAAAAATCAAAATCACTCACCAGAAGATCTCCTCTAAGGCTTCACTTTGAAGGCTTGACAAGCTCAATTAGCAAGCTAATATCCCCAACCTTTATATAGTCACCTAAGTACACCTCCCCCAGCAAGGAGTGGACAAGCTAAACCTGTAGCAAATACCACCAAATTGATTCCAATTGTATGCTAATCAGTATGAAAAATAAGTCACCAGCCTAACCTAATTTACTCACCAGACCTAACTTAAAACCTTAAGATGAATAGAAAAGATCTGTTTGAAACAAAAATCAAAATCACTCACCAGAAGATCTCCTCTAAGTGACCTGAGATTAGATACACTTTCTTAAAAATATAGTTTGCCTAAAAAGATGGGTTTTTTTGTGGACATTGGAAAGAAATGGTATTTCAGAGTAAATTGGCATAAACAAAAAAGTGAATAAAATTATTAGGTACGGCTGGGATTTTGAACTGACATGGCAAACATAGTCATGTGTTAGACGAGTGTCATGTGTTTAACTAGTCTGGTACATATACAGAATATTTAGAGTCACAAAACTTATGTTCAGTGGATTTCTTCACTTTATATTTTTTATTTTGACTGTAGATTTGTTGAAAAAAAATATTTCCATAACACTTACAAACAGGCGTTTGAATTAAATGTCTTCCCTGACATATTCTGTGATAGTTTCTTTTGGCTCATACATAAATAAAGTTCTCAAATTTAACATATGACTCAAACATACCTGCATGAGTAACACTTACAGGGTTATTCAGAGAGCGTGAAAAGCAGGAGAACGACTGGAGAATGACTGAAGAATGAAAAATTCTAGGTCAAAATAGCCGATTTGGAAAGTGAGATGAAAGGGAGAATTTTTCTGGTTTGGCTATTTTGACCTAGAATTTTTCATTCTCCAGTCATTCTCCTGCTTTTCACGCTCTCTGAATAACCCTGTAAGTAAATTATCTCTGTGTTGTAATTTATGCTGGGCTCGTAATAACACAAAGTGAACAACCTTCTTATAAAAATTTTCAATATCTATGCTAGGGATGTCCTGATCCGATCTCTAGCATTGCATTTTGGTCTCAATCCTGGTATTCTTCGGAAATCAAAGATTGACAGAGAGGAGGCAGGGAAAATGCTACAAGCCTACCAGCTGGAGTCAGAGTACCTGAGCATTTACTGTCTGTGTCTTCCCTGCCTGCTTCATGACCCAAGAGAAGGTAGGGAAGACACAGAGTGAGCGCCCTGCGGACATGAGTTTCCATTTCATGAGAGAGCCACTGTTTCGGCCACGGTTTGTTTGGTATTGGATTGTGACTTGGTATGGGCCGATCCTGAATACCGCATGACTCAGGTCAGATTAGTGAAGTGAAAAATCGCGATTGGGGCATCCCTAATCTATACTGAAATTACTTTTAAAATTTGACATACAGGGTTATTCAGAGAGCGGTGAAAAGCAGGAGAATGACTAGAGAATGGAAAATTCTAGGTCAAAATAGCCGATTTGGAAAGTGAGATGAATGGGAGAATTTTTCTTGGTTTGGCTATTTTGACCTAGAATTTTCCATTCTCCAGTCATTCTCCTGCTTTTCTCCGCTCTCTGAATAACCCTGATAGTCATTCACTACCAAGTGGGTTCCCAGAAAACCAGCAGCAGGAACCAATGTTTTTACGGAAATCCACTTTACATTAACTCTGATACCACCACACACACATCTACTTAAAACTACACACATACACACACAGTGTAAATGCACTGTAATAACATTACAGTGCATTTTCAAAAATGATGCTGTATTTAACTGGCAGAGGGTTCCCTTTGCTGGCCAAATCCTAGTACTGCAGCATGCTTCATGAAAAATGCAGAGACAATCAGTGTGCCTTTCGGAAACTGACAGCAGTTCTGAGAGATACAGTACATTATGTACTGTAACATTTAGAGCATATTCTGAAGCTCATATGAAAAAGTAGTTACCTGTAATAAACAATACTAGTTTTTATTCTTATAGAATACGTTCATAATAGTTTAACTTCATCTGACGCACATGAAAGTACTATTGAAGATGAAGTTAAGTCGATTGGGATAGTAAAGAGGTGAATCAATAATGGGTTCGAAATCAAGCTCTAAGTTCCCTTGGGGAAATCACCAATTGAAAAACACAAGGCAATATTCCACAGTTGATGCTAACTTAACCAGAGCTGTTGTAAACGTAACAACACCATAGACTTGGGGCACTTTTCCCTTGTGAACCCCACATTTGCAGAATCAGTTAGCACCAACTACCCCCCAATAAGTCAGATACTCACCTCTTATTCCGCATTGAGAAGGGCAGCCCGATTCGCTGCATCTGGGTGCCAGTAGCTGTCACGGTTCACGCCGCCGGCGCAAGAGGAGGGGCGGAACTGGCACTGCTCTGCCATAATCTGCAGCATTCCTTATGGCTCAGGCCTCTGCTGTTTACAGTGACCAGGTGCTCCTCGTTTACTCCAGGAACACATTCTCCGTTTAACCCTTTCGCTGTTGAGGCACTTCACGCCTGTGTGCTGAGCTAATTTTTACCGGTTTCACTCATCATGTTTAACCGCGTTTTGAAGCCTTATTTTAGTACGGTATATGATCCAGACATATTATGTATCGTTCTTTCCGGCAGATTCATAAGATATCATTATTATATGTATACGTCATGTCCTGTCGGTATATTATACCAAAAAAGGCAATAAAATTTTAATTTTCAATAATTTACAATGTGTAAAGTGTTTTTTTTCAGATCTTAACATGCAAGCATTTGCAGTTATAATTTCTATGGGTTGCGCTTGTTAAAAAAATTAGAAATGGGGTCTCGTTACATTTTTTTTGGGGGGAAAAATTACGCAATTTTTAACAAACGCACCCCATACAAAAATCGTTAGTGCAGCATCATTGTTCACATTATAATTGAAATGGGAACAATATTGCTGCATTAACAAAACAAAAGAAAAAACATGTTTATTTATTTTTTTTCAAATATTTTTTTATTTTTATTTTGTATTTTTTTTTACCTTTTACATGGTCATGTTTGGTATCACTGGTAAGGCCATGCTCTGGCCGATCCAACGATACCAAACATTAACCCCTAGCTGCCACGGATCAGGAGATAGGGGGTTCATTGGAACCCCTATCTTCACCATTGGTGGCAGCTAGGAGTTATCTCCAGGACTGACGTCATCACGCTATGCACGATGATGCCAGTCATCAGGGGGAGTTCCTGGAAGCTTGGCCGGCATCCAAGATGTTGGCCAGCTCCGGGAGAGGATCACGATCCAGTGCTTTTCGGCACCGAATCGTGATCCGGCACCCAAGGGGTTAAAGCCAGGCACCATTTGGAAGGGCAGGCTGTGCCCTCCCAAACGGTGCCTGACTTTCACCGCTGGCCCCGGCGATTGGAAGGGAGAGGTTCTCAAAGGACCTCCCCCTTCCTTTCAGGCACCTCCTCCGCACTCGTGGGGGGGCACCTGAAATAGATGTCTATTGTCCCCATCTATTGTCCCCGCCAGGGTCCCGGAGTGCCGGGCTGACATCCAAAATCCAGACGATTGCTGCCTCCTGTGCTAGAACGCGATCAGTGCGTCCATAGCACAGGAGGAGCACTTGGCAGGAGGCGCTGAGCGGGTCCTTAGCAGCCAAGTGGTTAAGCAGGGCACACCCCTCCCTCCAGTGCTGGTTCATTGTATGCATTTGTCCTTTACCTGCCTGAAGCTAACAGCCTGTGTACCAGACCCTCTGCTTTCCATAGACCTGCTTGATCTCCTCCTGCCCATTGACCCATGGCTTGCCATAGACCACGCTCCTGGATGCTCCCTTGGATACCTCTGCCTTACCACAGACTTTGCCAATACTCCTGCGGTGCCCAGACCCCCAGCTGTGCCAAGCTTCCTGCGGTGCCAAAACCCCAGTTGTGCCAAGCTTCCTGTGGTGCCAAGACCTCAGCGGTGCCAAGTCTCCTATGGTGCCAAGACCCCAGCGGTGCCAAGTCTCCTCCTGTGCCAAGACCACAGCTGTGCCAAGAGACCTACCTTCCTGTCCCATCTGTCTCGTGTCTTGTGTAAGTGGTTTCCTCTTGTATCAGTGTCCAGTATTTCCCTTGTGCTTTGTATTAAGTATCCAGCCCACAGCATCAGCCAGTTCTGTTTCCTGCATTGCTGTTATGTTTCGACCCTACCCCCTGGTGGTGAAGGGCCTCCATGTCTGTTTTCCCCTGTGGTGTGTCTGGCTGATCTGGGGTCACATGGTCCAATCACACAGACCTACTCACTATAAATATCCCAGCAGCACAGAGCCTCATTGACGGTTTGTGGAGTTTGATGGTGGTTGTGTCCTGTCTGTTCCCAGTGTTGCTGCTAAGCATTCTTGTCCTAGTGTACTCTGGTTTTGACCTCGTCTGGGGTTCCTGACAATCCTTTTCTGCTCACTCCTGGTACTCTGTATGCTGATCTGTTGCCAACCTTGCCTGAACGATCATTCATATATGTTTCATGTTTCATGTATTTTGTTTGTCCTAGTTTAGTATAGTCTCCGATGCCATTATAAGGACCTCCTCAGTGCAGGATGTTTTGTCTGTCTTGTTAATCTGCTGCGAGACCATTGAGGCCTCGTTAGGTTGTGAGACCGATGTGCCCGCATTAACACATGAGACCACTGTGCCCTTGTCCCACAGTGGGTCCAGTGTTGTTCCTACCGTTGTCATGCCAAGTGTGGGTGATGAGCCATTCACGCCAAGTGTGGGCGCTGAGCCCTTCACGCCAAGTTTGGGCGATGAGCCCTTCATGTATAATTCGGGCAATGTGCCCCTACTGTCTGTTTCTGGTGATATGCCAAGTTTGTCCCAGGTGGGCGATAAACTCTTCATGTCTGGTTTGGGCCAAAATCCCCTCATGTCAGCCTCTGATAGCACGCTGCCAGGTGTGTCTGTTTCTGGTTATGTGCCAGTCCTGCCGGTTAATGGAGCTACATCCAAACTGTGCGGTGCTACAATCTCAAATTCTAGCCCTGTACCCGAGGGTTATATACGATCTCCATGTGGGATGTCGTTCCGTGAGGCACACTGGGCCGTGATCAAGAAAGACCCTAATGCTTTGAGCACAGTATATTCCTCCAGGTGAGATGTGTAGAACTGGCAAGGTGCCAATAGTTCCATGTTCTGATGATGTGCAAATCATGCCTGGTGTGGGCGCTAAACCCACAGGATGTTTTGTCTGTTTTGTTAATCCCTTGCCCTTCTTATTCATATTGATCTGATAATTCTTTGTGAGGGTTTCTTAGACGTATTCCCAGCATAGGGATCCCTTTAGTTTTCTCCTGGCCCTCCTGTTCCATGTGTCTCTGGTTCCTGTATCGTCCTGAAGTGGAGTTCATTTCAGTTCTGTTCCTGTTTCTCCAAGTCTGTCAGTTTGTTGACTGCCCTGCAGCCTGCGCAATTCATCTACTGTCATACATTGTTTATGTTTCTGAGCGTGTCCTGGGTTATCTGTCAGTCTTGAAACCTTCGGAGCTTAGTGGCAATTCAGTCCTGCTTTTGTGCTCCTTGGTTTTGGAGAAACAAGTCTGTTTTATTGATCAGTCCAGTGTCCAGTCAGTAGCTCATCTGCCTTAAGGGCTTCACTCCTTGTTCCTAACAACCACGATGGCCCAAGCAAGTGCCAACCGTTACAATTGCTCCTCGTTATTCCTGCTGTGTGTATATATCTGCAATAAACCCGCTGTTTATGCACCGTATCCTGGCTTCCTCCTGTATTTCACCGCATCCTGGGCTCATACCCTCGCCTCCCCATGACAGAAACAGAGTGAATAGTGTACCTGCACATTCTGTGACAATACCGTATGATTTGGGAGAGGAGAATGGCTCAAACATTACAGGCAAGATCATGAGTGGATGGGTAAGTTTGTGATACATAGTTCAGGAGGGGTGGGGTTGCGCCTATTCCCCGATGGGGCGGCTGCAACCACCAAATGTACCCAGCCCAGCAACATTGTTAAGTTTGTGATAAAGTTAGATACAGTCATGGCCGAAATTGTTGTCACCCCAGACATTTTTCAAGAAAATCAAGTATTTCTCACAGAAAAGTATTGCAGTAACACATGTTTTGCTATACACATGTTTATTCCCTTTGTGCGTATTGGAACAAAACAAAAAAAGGGAGGAAAAAAAGCAAATTGGACATAATGTCACACAAAACTCCAAAAATGGGCTGGACAAAATTCTTGGCACCCTTTCAAAATTGTGAATAAATACGATTGCTTCAAGCATGTGATGCTCCTGTAAACTCACCTGGAGCAAGTTACAGGTGTGGGCAATATAAAAATCACATCTGAAAGCAGATAAAAAGGAGAGAAGTTCACTTAGTCTTTGCATTGTGTGTCTGTGTGTGCCACACTAAGCATGGACAACAGAAAGAGGAGAAGAGAACTGTCTGAGGACTTGAGAACCAAAATTGTGAAAAAATATCAACAATCTCAAGGTTACAAGTCCATCTCCAGAGATCTAGATTTGCCTTTGTCCACAGTGCGCAACACTATGAAGAAGTTTGCAACCCATGGCACTGTAGCTAATCTCTCTGGGCATGGATGGAAGAGAAAAATTGATGAAAGGTTGCAACACAGTATAGTCCGGATGGTGGATAAGCAGCCCCAAAAAAGTTCCAAAGAAATTCAAGCTGTCCTGCAGGCTCAGGGAGCATCAGTGTCAGCGTGAACTATCCATCGACATTTAAATGAAATGAAATGCTATGGCAGGAGACCCAGGAGGACCCCACTGCTGACACAGACATAAAAAAGCAAGACTACAGTTTGCCAAAATGTACTTGAGTAAGCCAAAATCCTTCTGGGAAATCATCTTGTGGACAGATGAAACCAAGATAGAGCTTTTTGGTAAAGCACATCATTCTACTGTTTACCGAAAACGGAATGAGGCCTACAAAGAAAAGAACACAGTACCTACAGTGAAATATGGTGGAGGTTCAATGATGATTTGGGGTTGTTTTGCTGCTTCTGGCACTGGGTGCCTTGAATGTGTGCAAGGCATCATGAAATCTGAGGATTTCCAAAGGATTTTGGGTCGCACTCTAGAGCCCAGTGTCAGAAAGCTGGGTTTGCGTCCAAGATCTTGGGTCTTCCAGCAGGACAATGACCCCAAACATACGTCAAAAAGCACCCAGAAATGGATGGCAACAAAGCACTGGAGAGTTCTGAAGAGGCCAGCAATGAGTCCAGATCTAAATCCCATTGAACACCTGTGGAGAGATCTTAAAATTGCTGTTGGGAAAAGGCGCCCTTCCAATAAGAGAGACCTGGAGCAGTTTGCAAAGGAAGAGTGGTCCAAAATTCTGGGTTAGAGGTGTAAGAAGCGTATTGATGGTTATAGGAAGTGACTGATTTCAGTTATTTTTTCCAAAGGGTGTGTAACCAAATTTTAAGTTAAGGGTGCCAAGAATTTTGTCCAGACCATTTTTGGAGTTTTGTGTGACATTATATCCAATTTGCTTTTTTTCCTCCCTTTATTTGTTTTGTTCCAATACACACAAAGGGAATAAACATGTGGATAGCAAAACATGTGTTACTGCAATACTTTTCTGTGAGAAATACTTGATTTTCTGGAAAAATGTCTGGGGTGCCAACAATTTCGGCCATGACTGTAGATGAGCAATAATCTATAGGTGATATACAAAATCTTTAGCAGTGCATCTCATTAACACTTCAACATTGATCCTATCACATTAAGGCAGCATACAAACCCTACATTTGGGATCTAAGAGGAGGACCAGCATGGTGCTAAGTAGACACAAAAAGCGCAATCAACCCCTATAATTAGAAAATGTATACGCTACAGCCCATCAGTTTCCAAATATGCAATAGCAGTATGTTTACAGAAATTAATTGAAAAGGTGTCACTATATAGGCCAATAGTGTTTGTTACATGTAGAGATCAAGTAACATCCCAATTCAATATATGGTAAGAAAAAGGAGGTTTGTGAGGCACCTGAGGATGAGCAATGGCACTAGTGGCCTGCTGTACGGTGGGGCCCGCTCAGGTCTGACGTCCTTAGCGTTTCAGTACTGGTCACCTTTTGTGGGTGATTGCAGTCTGATTTGCATAAGGAGCATTCATCCCTGCAATGGCACAATGGAGCTAAAACTTTGTGAGACCTGAGCGGGCCCCACCGTAGAGCAGGCCACTAGCACTGTTGCGAATGCTCAGGACCCTCTCAAAACCTCTTTTTCTCTCACTATAAGTTTACAGAGTAATCCAGACATAGACCTCTTGCTCAAGGTGCCTTGAGAGGTGTCAGCTAAACCCTCCTGACGAGGCCTAACAAGGTGGAAACAAGCATCAGGGGCTGCTGCATCTCTTGTGCAGGGATGACATCCTTAGCATTCAGTACTGGCAACCCTTTCTGGGTGATATCAGTCTGATTTGCATATGGAGCAGTCATCCCTATAATAGCACAATTGAGGTAAAATCTTCTGAGACTTGAGCGGACCCCACCGTACAGCAGGTCACAAGTGCCGCTGCTCGCCCTTAGGACCCACACAAACCTCTTTACTCAATATATGGTCAGGAGAGTCTTGAAGTATACAATTGTTAGCACACAGTGCAAACGACAACCTTTACATGTACAGTGATCAAGTGATAACTCTATGTAATATGTGATCAAGTCCGTGACAATCACGCAAATACACATACAGTTGTGTTCAAAATTATTCAACCCCCAATGCTGTAAAGGGTTTTAGGGAATTTAGTGTACATTTGTAATTGTATTCAGAATGAAATCCTACAAGGACTTTTTAAAGAACCATATGCAACTAAAATGACATCAATTGGTTTTGTAATACAGTAGTAAATGTTTCTTTTGTGAATTCTTCATTGACACAATTATTCAATCCCTTAAAGACTACCACTCTGAAGAACAGAGGTTCATTCAAGTGTTTTCAGTCAGGTATTGAAAACACCTGTGGATGTCACGGAGCAGCAATAAAGCATAATAAGCACCAATTAGGCAGCTTTAAAATGACTGTGATACTCAGCTCCTTCTAGACATTTACTGGTGTGGTTACAAACATGGTGAAGTCAAGAGAATGGTCCAGGAAGACAAGAGAAGAGGTGATTACTCTTCACAGGAAGGGCAATGGCTATAAGAAGATTGCAAAGATGTTAAACATAACAAGAGAGACCATTCGCAAATTCAAGGCAAAGGGCACTGTTGAAATGCTACCTGGTAGTGGCAGAAAGAAGATGCTGACTTCGACTGCTGTGCGCTACCTGTAGCGTAGAGTGGAGAAAAGTCCCCGTGTGACTGCTGAGGAACTGAGAAAAGATTTGTCAGATGTGGGTACTGAAGTTTCAGCTCAGACAATACGGCGCACACTGCGTAATGAAGGCCAGAACTCCCAGGCGCACCCCCTTGCTGTCTCCAAAGAATAAGAAGAGTCGACTGCAGTATGCCAAAAGTCATGTGGACAAACCACAGATGTTTTGGGATAGTGTTCTGTGGACTGATGAAACAAAATTAGAACTGTTTGGGCCCATGGATCAACGCTATGTTTGGAGGAGGAAGAACAAGGCCTATGAAGAAAAGAACACCTTGCCTACTGTGAAGCATGGCGGGGGGTCAATCATGCTTTGGGGCTGTTTTGCTTCTGCAGGTACAGGGAAGCTTCAGCGTGTGCAAGGTACCATGAATTCTCTTCAGTACCAGGAGATATTGGATGACAATGTGATGCAGTCCGTCACAAACCTGAGGCTTGGGAGACGTTGGACCTTTCAACAGGACAATGATCCCAAGCATACCTCCAAGTCCACTGGAGCATGGTTGCAGATTAAAGGTTGGAACATTTTGGAGTGGCCATCGCAGTCACCTGACTTAAATCTGATTGAGAACCTCTGGTGGGACTTAAAGAAAGCAGTTGCAGTGCGCAAGCCTAAGAATGTGACTGAACTGGAGGCTTTTGCCCATGACGAATGGGCGAAGATACCCGTAGATCGCTGCAAGACACTTGTGTCAAGCTATGCTTCACGTTTAAAAGCTGTTATAACTGTAAAAGGATGTTGTACTAAGTACTAAGATTGAATGTCACTTGGGGGTTGAATAAAACTGATAATGATGTGAGCACAGAAAAGACATTTGTGGTTATTTCATTATAAATGTTATGTTATATTTGTCTGACCTACACGTGCCTCTTTGATTTAATTGTAAGCAAGATGACTGAATGATCAAAATCAATGTCAAACTGGCCAAAACACTCAATTTCAGTGGGGGTTGAATAATTTTGAACACAACTGTACTTTGTGAAAAAACATAACTGTAGAAATGAGAATAAATTCTGTAGGAGAGATAATTCCTAACGAATCAGACATCGAAGAAGTACTCAAGGATGTGCTTTAATTGACTCCTACTTGATTTGTGCAGATTTAGTCTTAAGGAAGGTCAAGTCCTTTTGGGATAAATAATAAATGGTTAATATATGGGCCTCCCTAATGGATTTGTTTTTTTGCTGTGGTGAGTCTGAAGATTCATACAAATTATGTATTACCAGGCAATACATGCTTGGGGCGTGATCCAATACAATACCAGTATTTGCTCAAACAATTTCCACCTTTGCAATGGTACTGTCAGATGCATACTTTGAATGTATATATATATATATATATATATATCAAAATAAATATGGAGCACTCGACTGAACCATTCGTCTAAAGAAGTTAAAAACACCTAACTTTGGTTTGGAAAAAGATGGTGGTTCAGAGTTCAGACACAATATGTGATCACATATTACCTAAGCCTGCCACAAACATTGTGCCCCATTGGGCAGGTCCCTATCTATACAAACCTAAAGCCTGCCCTTAACTCACTTATCAGGGACATCTATCCTTCATAGTGCTCTCACGATAAACTTTGTTTAATAGGAACTATAAATGGAGAACCTGTAAACAATGTATCAAGGTGGGGTGCACATCTAGGAGGTGGTCGGGCCTGTACCGTAGGGTCCCATGTGCAGAATGTTCCCTTCGCCTTCAGTATCCCAAAAGATTACGGATTCTGGCCCAAACTCACCCAGTCAATAGCCGGAGCTCCTTGCAGGGTGAAAACAAAACTGGAAATGATTTTATTCAGGGTTTACAATTGTATAACAGGGGGAATGTAGAGAATACAATGGTAAAACACACACTAGCGTTTCCATACTGAGTAGCCTCCCAGTAGCTTCCCCCTCCCACACACACACATGCCCTGTTGTAACAAAGCCTGAGGAAGCGTCCAAGAGATCTGCTTTAAGCCAGATCCTGGGGGTTTGAAGGAACCATGGGGAAATAAAGGAATCAACTGCTTACAGATACACATAAGGGAAACAACACATTGTATATAACATGACACGCCACAATAAATACATAAGAGAATAATAATGGAACACAGATATCAGGGAATAGGGCACAGAAAACACAAACACTCTGTACCTAAAATTGTAGTTATAGGGTGACTTCAACATAGGAGAGGGCTGGAAAACAATATAACACATGAGACCTGCACCTCTCAAAAGCATCTTTAGGTTCATGTACCCTAAGTCTGAAGTGACTACCATCACAGAGCCTCCCATTACAACATATAGAGCAGCACTCAGCCAGAACATGTATATCTGATAACAGTGCTATCGAAACCAATAGAAACCATATTCCATACAGAGTGCTCAACCTGACCATATATCTAAAAGGGGTTAAAAACACAGAGTATGAGGCATATGAGTCTGGCAAATATTAATTATTACCTACTGTTAAAAGTACCAAAATGTTATCAACATTGCATTTCTTTACAAAAGTCACATACTGCGAAAAACCATTAACCTGGTAAAGTGGTTAATAATGAAAAATCTATTTGTTTAAACTCACATGGTTTTGAGTAAAGGCTGCTGCTGCATCTCTTTGTAGAATTTTTCCAAAATCAGAGAGATTCTTAATATCCACTTTTGTAAAATTCTGTTTTTCCTTCTTCTGTATCTCTGTAAGAATTCCATCAACATTGCTCTTGATTTGTTCTTTTTCTCTGCTAATGGTCTTTGATATTGCCTGTATGGTGAAAACAATGATGCAATCATGTTCATAGGTTATCTGATCCGCACCCTCACCTGTTAAACTGGACATCACATTATATCAGGGTTATCCAAAGAGATCCGAATTGCTTGAGAAAGGTAACCGAACGCTGAAAATCAGCGTTCGGTTACCTTTCCTGGCCATTCGGCTATCCAGAGAGCAGGCAATTCGCCAAATCCTGGCGAATTGCCTGAACATATGGTGCCTGTTCGGTGCCTGTTCGAGGGCAGTGAAATCCCCATAGAGAAGCACTGCTTCGGCTATTCAGAGAACACAAACCAGCAGTGAAAGGTTCCCCTAATGCCCTGCCATTCGGTGGTTTAATTCGGCAAATTTATTCAGGAGAATCCCATAGGCTTCAATGTTAAAAATATTCCCGTTTTAATTCAATATCTAATAAACCGTTCATTATAAAATTCTGCAGCAAAGAGTCTCTTTATTTATAGATTTTGTAGGATACTTTAAGCATTTTTCAGATTTTTTTATTTTTTTTGTAAAAGTCCGATTTTCTTTTTTTTTTTTCAGTTTACTTATTTTTTTTGTAACAGCCCTCTTTATTATCATTCCCTGGACCTCCTGTGAAAATTTCAGACATTTTCGCTCAGTAGTTTCTTTGCAAACAGCGTTTCTTTTTCCCAGATTCATACAAATGGTTTTTCTAGTTTATTCACTGCCTCCTCTACGTCACAGCTGCTTCGGCTCTGTGTGATTCGGCTCATGTTCGGCTCCTGTTCGGCTTCTTCAAAGGTTAATCCAGATGTTTTTGCTTGTTTTCAGCGTGCATTCGGTTAGTTTTCGTCAGGTTTGCGGCAGCTTTTCCCTGCAATTCGGGGACCCTGTGCTGTTTGCTGAATACACCGCAGGGTCACCGAAATGCAATCGGCAAAAGGAACCGAATTGAAGAGAACGAAAAGTCACCGAACGTGCGGTGACTTTTCGAATCTCTTTGGATAACCCTGTATGTCTTCATTCTATTAAGTTACATTATGTAAATTCATGAATTGATATTTATGTAACTAAACCTAAAGAGTAGTGTCTTTGTGTTTTCCTGTGCAAATGCTTCAAAGCATCTGTTATTTGATAAGATGGTATGTTTGTATTGCACAGTGCTATGGATTTGATTATCAAACTCGTAAAATGCAAATTACCACTTTCTATGTTGAATTTATATTGTTTCAGCAGTTAACTATAAATGATGGAATTGATTAAAAGTACATGAGTTTGGAATCATTTACACGGACCCCAGCCAAATAGTACAAACATAGCTTTAAATAGAAGTCAAGAAACTTAAAATACAGACGCTCATAAGCATATTTAAACAGGGAAAGTGGAAGTTATTTTGGAATCTACAGGTTGGGATGCATTCTGCTTCCACCTCATTAACAGACACTATGGATGTGTATAAAGAGTAAATGGGAGTGTTTCGGGACTGTACAATATGTGCGAGATGTTATCATTGTTAATATGAGTGCCCGTGTGGGTGGAATGGAAATGTGTGTTGGGTTTTCTGTGCTGGATTTGATAGGGTGAGGGATGCATTTTTCTATGTGGGATGCTCTTGCATATGTATGAGATGAGAGTATGCTTGGTTGAGAAAACTAAAGTAAGAATGCGTGTTTGAGCCTGGCTAGCTAAATGGGATTAGAGCAGGGGCATGTCGTAAAAAAATAAGTGTAGGAACGCACCAACATTTCTGTTCATTACGGTCTTAAAGATTACTGGGAGGTGCAGCAGCTGCAGCACTTCTTTACGCATGAGAATTCCATTCCTCTGGCAAACACTAAGAGATTGAAATTCCCATGCCATCCCAATGTGTTTATACCCAGGAAAACCCTTAAATATAGAGGGCTATATAAAAATCTTCATGCAAAAACCCTCGCGCAAAGCGAACTTTTTTGCACCAAGCGTTAAACATTTGCACGCGCAAATCAACGCTGGGATTACAATCCTCGCGGCTTTTTTCTTCCACCGATCAATTCCAAGCGCAAACAGTATGCGCAGAAATGCAGGCTCAGTGACGTCTCGTGCAAAAATCTTTGCGCGCGCAGTTTTTTGCACCCATTCAGCCAATCAAAATGAAGAAACACACCTATCAAACGCAACTGAATTGCGCCTGGCAGAGGCATCGGAGACGGGTTCTGCGTCTATGATGCAAAATGAGCACATGTGCTACAGTAATAATACACACACACCATTATATTGTTGATGCATTACTTTTTATGTGCTGTTTTTTTTCGGGTTAGCCAGGTTGTTCAGATATGCAGTTAGCACCAGCTTTTTGCAGTTGCTAAAATTATACGCGCAAAGGCTTTGCGGTAATTACAGCAAATAGATTGTAATACCATCCTCGTACCAGTGCACATTTGCATTTGCGTTCACAATGTTAAGTATAGGACGGCGAAGTACAGTAAGCACACGCAGGGTTCGCGCAGGCTCACCCGCAGTAGACGATTGCGTGCGGTTGTTGCGCTGACTATGTAATACGGAATTAGGTGCAAATGGTTTTACCCCTCGCCATAGGCGTGCGCAGCCTATTGCATTAGGGTGTGCACCCAAAAGCTCAAAACACACACATATATATATATATCACATACATACATACATACATACATACATACATACGACACACACACACCATTACTATGTGTATGCTTCAGGGGTTAAGCAACCTTCGATACCCAGACGTTTTGAAACTACATTTCCAATGAGTCTCATCTATCTTAATTATTGGCCGAGCAACATAGGAGATATAGTTCCAAATGAGCTAGAGGACCAATGACCCCGGTATACATCATGTCACCTCAAAATGCTAGATCAAAAAATTTAAATTGGGATTTTGATCACATGCAGCGTGTAAATTTATTTTACCACATTTTCATCCAAAAGATTGTTAGTTAGCGCGGGCGCACCATATTAAAATCCAAACGCTAATCTGTTAGAAAACCGTTACCGTTTGGAATCTTGCGCTTTTCAGCTCCCTATACTTAACATGGGGAGTGGAAAGTGTTAATCAGCATTAGCATTACAATCTACTAGCGCTGATTACCGTCCGGTTGCGGTTACTGAACATTTACTCACAACCAGGACCTGGTGCTAATGGATTCCACTTCTGCAGAATCAGTCAGCAACAGCTGAACCCCCCCCCCCAAAAATCAGATACTCACCTCTCATCCCGCAAAAAGAACGACTGCTCCATTCACCTCTTCTGGCCGCCAGGAGCAGAGGGAGACTGGGAGAAAAAGTCCCTCAGTCTCACTCTGGGAATCACTATATCGACCTGACGGATCTCACAAAGACTTCAACGACGTGCCGAGTACATCCTCTACACACAAACATGAAACCAGAGGATGCGCTCAGCACGTCGTCAGCAGCAAAGTGGTTAAATGTTAAAAAGGAGTGAAATTTGAGTAGAGTGGCCCATTTAACCTCTTGCTGACTTGTACCAATACAGTCTCCTACCTGTACCTCACGATGCTGCCAAGACGCTCGCTGTAATTCTTTTTGTGGAGTGCAGGCAGCAGATATTGTGGTGATTTCTGTGCACAATACAATCCTTTATGGTACAAGACAAGGGGGCAACACCGGACAAGGAAACAGGTGCAGAATTTTACGCAAAGCAGCCTGTTTAAAGACAGATACATGCATTTATACACACAGCCATACGTTCACATACATAACTATATATCCTCCTCCCTACACCCTGGGGGTATGTAGCAATAAAGCCCACATTAATGTGCAGTGTGAATGAGCATATCCCAGAAACCACAACAATAAAACTCACAGTAATGTACAGTGTGTATGAGCGTATCAGAGATTCGCAGCAATAACACCTTCAGTAATATACAGCGTGTATGAGTGTAACAGAGCTCCACAGCAATAAAACTCAGCAATGTGCAGCGTGTATGAGTGTATCAGAGCTCCACAGCAATAAAACTCAGCAATGTGCAGCGTGTAAGAGCGTATCACAGAATCCACAGCAATAAAACCAAGCAATGTGAATGAGCGTATCAGAGAATCCACAGCAATAAAACTCAGCAGTATGCAGTGTATGTGTATCACAGAATCCACAGGCATAAAACTCAGCAGTATGCAGTGTGTATCACAGAATCCACAGGCATAAAACTCAGCAGTATATGTGTATCACAGAATCCACAGGCATAAAACTCAGCAGTATTTGTGTATCACAGAATCCACAGCCATAAAACTCAGCAGTATGCAGTGTATGTGTATGTGTATCACAGAATCCACAGCCATAAAACTCAGCAGTATTTGTGTATCACAGAATCCACAGCCATAAAACTCAGCAGTATTTGTGTATCACAGAATCCACAGCCATAAAACTCAGCAGTATTTGTGTATCACAGAATCCACAGCCATAAAACTCAGCAGTATATGTGTATCACAGAATCCACAGCCATAAAACTCAGCAGTATTTGTGTATCACAGAATCCACAGCCATAAAACTCAGCAGTATATGTGTATCACAGAATCCATAGCCATAAAACTCACACAAATACTGCTGAGTTTTATGGCTATGGATTCTGTGATACACATATACTGCTGAGTTTTATGGCTGTGGATTCTGTGATACACATATACTGCTGAGTTTTATGGCTGTGGATTTTGTGATACACATATACTGCTGAGTTCTATGGCTGTGGATTCTGTGATACACATATACTGCTGAGTTTTATGGCTGTGGATTCTGTGATACACAAATACTGCTGAGTTTTATGGCTGTGGATTCTGTGATACACATATACTGCTGAGTTTTATGGCTGTGGATTCTGTGATACACAAATACTGCTATCACAGAATCCACAGCCATAAAACTCAGCAGTATATGTGTATCACAGAATCCACAGCCATAAAACTGTTTAAATATTTAAAATACACTATTAAAAAATATTTTTCATATATGAAAATTGCCCCCTCTCCTGCTCACCTTTGTTTGTTTTTTTTTGCTTGCAGGGAGGGGGTTGAATATGTATCATTGGTGGTCCAGTGGCACAGATGGGGGGAGGTCAAAGAGAGGTAACCCGGCTGGCCGCATCTGATGGATAGCCGCCGGGACCCCTCATTTCCGCGGGCCTGGCAGCCTCCGCTTCCCTGGTGGTCCCTGTGGTTCGTGGGGTGCTGCACTGCGCTCTGTGCATGGCGCACAGACCGCACAGCACATCCCTCACTGACACGAGCGGCCGGCGATCTCTGATGACCTGTCACCTGACCGCCGGCGCTTACTGTCTGTGTCAGAGCGCCGGCGGTCAGGTGACAGGTCATCAGAGATCGCCGGCCGCTCGTGTCAGTGAGGGATGTGCTGTGCGGTCTGTGCGCCATGCACAGAGCGCAGTGCAGCACCCCACGAACCACAGGGACCACCAGGGAAGCGGAGGCTGCCGCCAGGCCCGCGGAGACGAGGGGTCCCGGCGGCTATCCATCGGATGCGGCCAGCCGGGACCCAGAATGTGCCGCGGGCCGGCATTAGGGTGTGCCTAGGCACACCCGGCACACCCCGTGCGCACGCTTATGCCCCTCGCGTTAATGTTTTTTTGCGTGAAGTTTGTAATTTAGCCCAGAGAGTTTTATAAAATTGTGTCTATATAGAAAGGTATTGCAGCTTCCCAGTATATTAGCCAAAAGGGAACTAAGTTTCTCCTGCTAAAATAGTAAGAGAACTGTGTTCCCGAATGTTCCTGCAGGACTTGACCCCTGAATTGGAGTGTAAGTGGTTTGGGCTGTATTGAATAGGAGAGTGTGGAACATGGACTGTTTGCCATGGGAGTATGTGTATGCAGCTTCCTCCATGCCTTTCAATGATTTGCATAAAAGCAGTTCTGTGGTTTCTAGCAGCAGATGGCACTTAGCAAGTTTCTGACATATGGAAAGAAGGAACCCAGGTGTCCCAGGCAAATGTATGATTTGTCTTTTAGTACTGAGTACTGATCAACATATATTTGATTTTGTGGCAGCCTTTAATCACAATGATTGGTGTAATCGTGATTTAAAAGCATACAGTATTCCTTATTCATTCTACTTAGTGTAAAGTTCATACTAGTGTTGGAATCATAAGATTTTGATAGTTGAAGCAAAGTATATGATGTGTCCAAGTACAGATTCCTGAATTATACAGTACCAGTATACCTTGCTATTACATTAACATTCCTAGTTGACAGATATTTCAATGTGGGTGTTTTCTGATGGATTTTTACTAGTATTCTAATAAATGCTAAGTTCGGATTTTGGGTTTTATAGAAAATGTCAAAAGTAAGTTAAAACATTTATTCTTTGCAAAAAGAACTTGCTGATACAGCCAGTGTGATTCCACCCAGCATTCCTGATCGTTATCCAATTAAACGTTTTTCATGGAAAAATCACTGAGGACACACATAGTCACACATAAAATCCCAAACAATTACATGTCAGACTGATATTACACATGCAAACCCACTATGCTGCAGAGAGGCAGCACAGGAAATCATTTAGAGTTTGCTGAAGAGACACCATTACCTGATTTTATCTAACATCTCTGAAAACTAAATATCATATTTACTCGGGATGTGCATGGCTGAAAAATTTGTTTAGTTTAGTTACGTTTTTAAATTTCGTTTTCGGAATTTCATAACTAATTTCGTATCTCATTTTGGATCGATTTGAAATTTTCAAATCGATTTTAAAATTTTGAATCGATTCAAATTTCATATCAATTCGATAGTTGATATGAATTCGAATTTTGGATAACTAAATAAAACCCCAATTAATCAAATTTTGCTGTTAAAGAAAAGCTAGGGTTAAATTTTAAGCTGTGTCACAGATTTAGTATTTTAGTCAAATTAAACAGTGAAACTAAATTAATTTGTTTCATAAAGTCCTCTGCTGACTATTACTTGTATTTTAAGTTAAGAATAATTTGATAGTTGATATCAATTTGATAGTTAATTTTATATTTGATAGTTGATATCAATTTGATAGTTCATTTCAAATTCGATAGTTGATATGTATTTGATAGTTCATTTCAAATTCGATAGTTGATATCAATTATTCAAATTTTTATTCTATGATGACACAGTGTAAAACAAAATAAATTCGTTATATAGCACTTTGTTTCATTTCGGTTTTGTATTGTATCGATTCGTTATTTGGAAGTACTTCCGAACTATGAATTATCAAATTTCGTTACAAATTCCGAATTTTACCGAAACGAATGCACATCTCTAATATTTACTTGCTTATCATGCCTGCTGAATGACACTACTGACTCATTCAACAGGCATAGCATGTTTTTAAAAGCACACTAGAAAAGCATGCATGTCCCTTTAAAGGAACATGCATGCTTTGCTAGTGTGCTTTTAAAAACATGTTATGCAGTGGCATCACAAGGTGGGGTGCACTGGGTGACACACTCTTGGGGGGTGACACCACCCAGGGCCAGCCCTTGGTGCTTGCTCTCAGCGCTGTCTCTCTGTGGGGAGAGATCAGCGCTGGGCAGAGGAGAAACTCTGCCACTTGCCGGCACAAGCCCTGCGCCCTCCATGTGCCGGTCAGGGGGAGGCAAGAGGAGGGGGAGCAACCCTCCCACCATAATGGCTGCTCCCAGCTTCTCCTGGCTCTGAGCCTGGGGAGCCTCCAGGACATTACCCCGCCCCTTCCTCACACACACACCATCACAGGCACGTGCCTGTGGATGTGAGGAGGAGGAGAGAAGCCAGGCCCAGGAGCAGCTGCCCTGACACTCTGCACATGTTGGATCTGTACACAGGCAGGTAACAGGGGCTTCCCTGGGAAGGGTAGAAGAGGGGGCTAGGGAGGGTGGCAGACTGTACACTGTGGGCTGAGGTGGGTGATAGAGGGCACAGTCTGTCTATCCATCCATCCATCCCTGTCTATCATCCCTGTCTGTCCTTCCCTCCATACAGCCCACTGTCTGTCCGTCCGTCCGTCCATACATCCCACTGTCTGTCTATCCATACACCCCACTGTTTCTGCCAATCCATCCCACTTTTCCTGCCAGTCCATCCCATTGTTTGTCCCTCTGCGTATCTTTCTATACCTGTCTATCTATCCCTCTGTGTAGCTTTCTATACCATTGTAGCGCTGTATTAGTTGGCTCTATGTAATTGACTGTTGCTGCCACTAGAGGGAGACAGAGCCTGGAGACGTTATGGGCTATGCTGGACTTAAAAGACTTCATCTCCCAGAACCCTTGGCAAAGGGAACAGGAAGTGGGCGTACTGGCGCGAGGAGAGACATCTGAAGCCTCATGCAAGACACGGGCAGAGCGAGTAGAGCGACAGAAGGAGTAGGACGCACGCAGGACACTGTCAGGGATCGCAACCAGGCCGGAGTGTGGACACTGCCATATTTGGTGCTGGAGATCGGGGACGGAGATTGTGCTGTCACCTACTGCATTCTATTAAGCAACCAGAAGGACCACCAAGTTCCAGCAGGACCCTGAGTGAGGAGGCCGCGAGGATCGATTGGGAGTGCAGGCGGCGGATCGATTAAGGTAGCAGAGAATGGCAATCGGGAGAGCGGATTCGTTGGCACTGGGTTCCAGTCGCAGAGAGAGATCCTTGGTCGAGTCATCGGTTCTGGACACTTTGTTCGTCGGATCGTTGAGAGGCCTACGGTTCCGAAACGAAAGTGCGCACTTGGTTAATTGCTTCAATCCACAGGGCCCCAACGTTGACTAGTCAAAGATAACCTTGCTCATTCACTGGCCAGTTGAATATAGTACCCAGGTACCATAAGACACTCTCTTTTGAGACATTTTGAACGGGACTTAAACGCGCAAACTGAGGGGTATTAACCGTTTCTTTTCCGCCACGTGTTTTTCTCACGTTACACAGTCCTGTTATTTTTCTCAACGTACAGGTGTATTATATGTCACTTTATTGATCCAGTAAAGTATATAACTTAGGAAATCCACAACAGTGCTGGTGTATAGTGATTCCTAGTGCGGTGAGACTATCCTGGGGTTATTCAGCGGCTCCTCCGGGGGTGAGCGCTACACCTGTCTAGCTGAACTTTCGCTTACAGCTACTGCTGAGACAGGGAAGGAAAGAGATCCATACACACAGGGAAAAAAGAGACAGGAGATAGATGGACAACAAAGAAAAGCAAAGAGACACAGCAAGAAACGGTAAAGAAAGACAGCAAGATCATGCAGAGAAAGCACAAGAAAAGGTGCGGTGAGAGAGAGCGCACAAGAGACAGCAGTGTGAGAGGGAGTGACCTGTGTGAGGGCGTTTGAGAGGGAGTATGTAAACCATGAAAGAGCGTAAGCGTGTCAATGGGTGAGTGAGTCTGTCTGCGAGTCAGCGGGTGAGTGTATTTTGCTTTCACAGTTGCAGAGATAGCCAGTGGTGTATTTAGGTTTTGTGTTGCCCTAGGCCTGACTAAACTCGTGCACCCCCTAATTTAAATTTGACACAACCCTGTCAAGGCCACACCTCTTCCTGTTTAAATCACACCTCTTTAGGCTCCACCTTTTCCTCTTAGAGCTCCACCTCTTCCTCTCTGTATATTAAAAGTGGATACCAAGTGCCTAGTTGTATATTTTGTTGTTTTGTATACCGTTTCAAATGTTGTATCTATTATTATGAGAGATAATAAAAATTATGAAATGTTTAAATTCAACCATTTTTACAAAGATTAGACATGCATGTCAAGTATACTGGATCACAGTCACTCTAATTGGTTGAATTAGGTTGGTCTAATTGGTCGAATAATAAAGCCCACATAAATGTGCGGTGTGTATGAGCGTATCACGGAGCACCACAGCAATAAAATCCACAGAAATGTGCACTGTGTATGAGCGCATCACAAAGCTGCACAGCAATAAAACCTACAGAAATGTGCACTGTGTATAAGAATATCACAGAGCATCACAGCAATAAAACCCACAGAAATGTGCACTTTGTATTAGCGTATCACAGAGCTGCACAGCAATAAAACCCACAGAAATGTGCAGTGTATGAGCATATCACAGAGCTCAACAGCAATAAAACCCACAGAAATGTGCACTGTGTATGAGCATATCACAGAGCTCCACAGCAATAAAACTCACAGAAATGTGCACTGTGTATGAGAGTATCACACAAAGCAATAAAACCCACCAAAAAGTTCACTGTGTATGAACATACCAGAGCACGACAATAAAACTCATTGTAAAGTGAACTGTGTATGAGGATATCACAGACCTCCACTGTAATAGAACTCTAACGGTAAAGGCAGCGAGTATGAACATACACAGGGTCCACAGAAACAGACCTCTAACGGTAAAGGCAGTGTGTCTCCCCTTTTTCATGTCCGCCTCCATCTCCAAACGCCCCCCGCTCTTTTCATTTCATTCCAAGCCCCCTCCCCATTCTTTAATTCCAAACCCCCCTACTCAACCCAGGTGGATGTGTCAGTGCTGGACATTATAGGTCCCAGGTGGATGTGTCAGGGCTGGACATTATAGGTCCCAGGTGGATGTGTCAGGGCTGGACATATCAGGTCCCAGGTGGATGTGTCAGGGCTGGACATATCAGGTCCCAGGTGGATGTGTCAGGGCTGAATATATCAGGTCCCAGGCAGATGTGTCAGTGCTGGACATTATAGGTCCCAGGTGGATGTGTCAGGGCTGGACATATCAGGTCCCAGGTGGATGTGTCAGGGCTGGACATTATAGGTCCCAGGTGCATGTGTCAGGGCTGGACATTATAGGTCCCAGGTGGATGTGTCAGGGCTGGACATTATAGTTCCCAGGTGGATGTGTCAGTCCTGGGAGAGGCAGAATAACAAATGTCCATACGTGTTATACAAACAGAACAGTGAGGACCCTGCCCAAGAGCTTACAATCTCAGAGAAGAGTGGTGACACAGTAGGTGAGAGTAATAGCTGAGTAGGTGAAATAGTGGGGTGCATGGGGGCTGTGGGCAAGATGGAGCAAGAAATGTAGTTCATGTGAAGCTTTGATGGGTGGTATAGTGGGTGGGGAGGAGGCAGGGAATATTCAGGAAGTAGGAGCTGAAGAAACACCCCTAGCTGAGGGGCGTTGCCAGTGAAGATCAAATGGCAGAGTTTAAAGTAAGAAAATAAACATTTTTTACACACTTTTGAAACTTTTATTGATTTATTCTAGTTTAGCTATAGGTATAAAAGTGTTTAACTGGGGGGCGTGTCTGACTGAGCAAAGAAGCAGACGTGTTTTGGAGGAGCTCCAGGTGTTATTGCTGTTGGGGGGGATTTCTATCCGGATTCCTCCTTCCTTTTTACCCCTTCTGGGAGTCCCTGCTCGACTGGACATCGGGTGGAGTGCTCTGGAGCCCGTTTCAGCCCCCCCTCCAGAGCCCCGCAGAGATTGTGGCCTTCTTTCCTAGCAGTGGAGTCGCCCGGTGGCCATTTTGAGGCCTACCTTCCGGCTCTTTCTGGGCCCACTCCTTGGCCCCCATGCCTACCCCTATGGCGTTCTGTGACCCAGGTGCTCAGCTGTCGAGAGGCTGGGGGATGGAGGGCCCCCATCCTCTGGCCGAGACAGCTGTTCCTACAGCGAAAGTGCCTGAGGAGGAGGCGGATCAGAGGCGGCGGTTGTACCCTCCTACTACCAGAGGCCTAGAGGCTGTCTTTGCTGACCTGGAGGAATGTTTGGGGACGAGGAGAGCCCGATAATGAGAGGCTCCTGGCGCAGGCTACTGGTGTTGCTACACGGGAAGCGGAAGGTGGGCACGGTGACCCAGACCGAGCACGTGGTGGATGTGACCTGGCTCCCTGGATAAGAGGTGGGATCGCCGTCGTGGATGCGGATTGTCCTGCTGGAGAAGAGTTGGTACCTACTGTGGCGGTGGTCGAAGCCCCAGAGGAGCCTGCTGTGTCTTTACAGCTGCAGCCTGAGTCGATGGTGCTGCCGAGCGCTGTGGTCTACCCCATTGGAGGGCTGGGGCGCATGCTCTGGTCCCATGGCGTGGCTCTGGCCGCACTCGAGTCCCCCTGGGGCCTACCTGTCTGGTGGATCCTTCAAGGGAGAACCGCGTCTGCTGGATCTCTTAATAGCACCAAGTGATTGAACACCGACAGAACCGTTGGGACTTGCAATTTTTGATAAGTCTCCCTTTTAGTTTTTCTTCCCCTTTAATTTTTCCCTCACGAGGACATTTCTGAGTTCCATTTCTCCCCTCCTTCCCTCCACCATGCCGAGATTCCCGTTGTTTTTTTTTTTTTTCTCATGTGCTCCCCCTAACTTTGATATATACTGATGTACCCTGATGACTAAATTATTTTCCCCCATGGGTGCAGTTTGTGCCCCTATGTGTGACATTCGCTGATGACATTTCTTCTTTATTCTCTAGGTAGGTTGCCTGATACTCGTACTTGCCTTGTACTGCATATTGTTTTGTTGTTTTTTCTCTCTCTCTCTACGATGTACCTATGCTGATGACTATTTGTGGCCCTGTGTGGCCCTTAACTTCCTGCTGTCTGATTGTATGATGACTTATTTACAAAATAAAATTTGTAAAGTTAAAAAAAAAAAAAAGTGTTTAACTGTCAATTAATTTTTTTTTCTAGACATGTATATTCCTTAACCAGTTCGCTGCAGCGGACGCGTGAACACTTGGCTGTGGAGGACGCGCTGTGCCCCCTGGTGCGGGGCCCCGGCAGGCAAGAATAGACGACTATTCCATGCACCCCACCAGTCCGGGGAAGGTCCTTTGGACCTCTCTCCCTCACCATTCATGCAGGCTAGAGAAAAAAGGCAGGCACCGCTTGTAAGGGCACAGCCTGCCCTTCCATGCGGAGGCTGTCTTTAACCCCTTGGGGGCTGGATCGTGATTCGGTGCCAACAGGATTGTGGTCCCCTCCCGGAGCTGGCCGACATCTTGGATGTCGGCTAAGCTTCCGGGATCTCCCCCTGATGACTGGCATCATCCTGCATAGCGTGATGACGTCAGTTTGGGAGTTAACCCCTAGCTGCCACCTGTGGTGGAGATAGGGGGTTCCAATGAACCCCTATCTCCCGATGTGTGGCAGCTAGGGGTTAATGTTTAGTATTGTTGGAACGGCAAGAGCATGGCCTTTCCAATGATATCATGTTAAAAGTAAAATAAAAATAAAAATATAAATAAAAAAATAATATTTTTTAAAAAAAATAATGGTTTTTTTGTTTGCTTTTTTGTTTTATTAGTGCAGCAATATTGTTACCATTTCAATTATAATGTTAACAATGATGCTGGAGGACAATGATAATGCGTTCTGATGTGTCACAAGGACTAAACACCTGTCCTTTTAGGACCAGTTGGTGATGGTGCACCCTGAGAATGAGGGTTCCCAATTACGGGTTATATATACAGAAAGTATGGCTCTATTAAAGGTATAGGATGGTTATGCCAAGATTATGAACCACAGGGTTAGAAAAAATGTGCTACAATCAAACATTCCAGCCGATAATTGGCAAACTTCAATTCCTATGGCAATTACACAATTTTATCATATAAAGGTACTTGGAGCCGACCAACAATTATAGATGAGACACCAAAATTGGTATCCGGTGACCTCCCAAACCAATATAATGGAATGCTTAATTAGCACGCACGGCCATATCGAAGATTCTATGGTTTAATTAGGCACGTAAAGTTATAATGTCTCTATTGTAGGTATAAGATGGTTATGCCGAAATGTGAACCACAAAAGTAGAACAATGTGCTACGTCAAAAACGTTCCAGCCAAGAGTTGGCGAAAATCAATTCCTATAGCAGGACTACAATTTTATCAAATGAAGGTGCTTGAAACTGACCAGTAGTTATAAATGGGACACCAAAATTGGTATCAGATGACCTCCCAGACCAATGTATTGGAATGCTTAATTAGCACACTCAGCCATATCGGAGATTCTATGGTTTAAATAAACACATGATATAGAATGTCAAATTGCCGAAGGAGACTTAATCAAGTCACTTATATATCTATTTAAGCAAGATGGTCAGCTAGCCCGACAGGAACCTTCATTAAGTTGCATATTGCGATATCAGCATTAGTTCATTCAATATCCAATACATCTATACATGGCACAGCCGGTGGACACTTAATGAATTGAATTTTAAAGGGGACATTCAATTGTCTTATATAGAAACGTATAGACGAGTGTAGTCTCACGAAAGGATACACTTAGATTGGTGATCAAGTGGACATAATTTCAAAGCAATTGCCATACAATTGGTTTAGGATTGCCGCAATATTTGACAAGATATTATTAATTGTGGAAAAAATAGAATCATATAATTAATATAAACGTAACCATTTACATGGGGTGAATTTAGAAAGAACATTCAATTGTCCTATAGGTAGCCATACACATAGAGGTAATCCCACAAATAGTTTAGCTTGACAAAACAGGTAGCCACATAGAATCGTCCTATCAACCAACTTTCAGATAATGCTACAACACTTGCTGTACAGTGATATAGGAGCATGGAACATACAGGTAAACATATAGATATATTATCAAGCCGTGTCGATAAATGGCTTGTAAAATATTGATGGTATTGTATGTAGCCACATAAGGAAATTAGTCCAGAATCAGATATAACACACCAAAATTTTGGTAAAATAATCCAGCTAACAAGCTTAATTAAGGTAGATATAATATATCGTGAGGGTCTGCATTCAGCCCAATATTCCAATATTCAGCACACACTGATTATCATAAAATGTAGATCGTTATTAGGTTACGTTTTAACCATATCACCGTACACGACTATGATGTTATCAAATAATTTCTGAACAGTTACCACAATTCCATATCATTGGTGTATAATCACTGCGACATTTAGCAAGATGTAGCAAATTGTTTTAGAGTATAGAGTCATACAAATAGTGGCCACGCCACAATTCAACCCAAGGGTTTTTCAGAAGCATTAATTTGAAAAGAAGTGACTGTTAAAAGAGTATCATACTCTGAGTAAAAAACTCAACGCGTTTCGCCGTTTTAGGGTCACGGCTTCATCAGGAGTGATGTTACTCATACCGGGGCATCCATATATACCCTTCAAATTGATAAGACACGTCATATGTAAATTGGATGTGATGATTAGGCATGTGACTTCAGAATAACACGTCATTTCAATTGGAACTGAGATTTTAAGCACCGAAAGGTCCCCTTCCAATATGGAGGAAAGAATCTCCTTGCTAGACAGCAATCGGCTATCAACAAGATTCCCATACCAATATGGAGACTGAATAATTGAATATGTAAATTAGACATGTGGTTAAGGATCGAGCCTGCACATCATTTCCCTTAGGACTCTCCCCTACTAATATGGAGAGAGAGTCTCATTACTAGGAAACCCTCGGTTACTCGGAGGAAGTTCCCATACCAATATGGAAAAAATATCTTATTGTTAAATAACCAACGATGTCGCTGGAGAAAGGGGCTGGTCTATTTTGTACATTAAAGTTTCACCAGCTGATCTAAGACATAACACAAGGGAACCAGAACCTTGAATTAGGGGGCTCTAAGGTGCAAGAAAAAACATTAATACTCGAGGAATTCAGACAGACCAATCTAGTATCATAAAAAGAAGAAAACATGCCAATCAAAAAATAAAATTTATGAGTATACGGATGTCCCAGTTATTAAGAAAATAGTGAAATGTGTAAACAAATTAATAAACAAATTACCATAACGCAAAAAGTTGTAAAGCTAAGTATGTAAATACATACAGTATGGCAGGTGACTCAAGTGGTATTATCAATGAAGGGAGTGAAAGTAAAACCTTCATTTAAGCCGCCTGGATTTTTTGTTCCCAATTTATAAATCCAGTAGGCTTCTCTTTGACGAAGTTTTTTATCGAAGTTTCCACCTCTAGGTCCAATCCGGACCTGTTCAATGACCATAAACCTAAGACCTTCGGCATTATTCTGATGTTTAAGACGTAAATGTCTCGATATTGGAGTATCCCTTGGGTAGCGTACTGAACGTACATGTTCTAAAATTCTTAATTTCAGTGGACGAAAGGTTTTGCCAATGTATTTAACCCCACAACTACACGTAAGAAGATACACTATACCAGATGTATTGCAATTAGAGAAATCTTTAACAGTGAAGCTTTCACTATTATCGAAGTTAGTGAATTCTTTAGAATCTTTCTGTATATATCTACAGCCTTTACACTTACCACATTTAAACGTGCCAATAGGTGGTTTACTCAACCAACTAGTTTTTGGAGAATTTGCAGTTGAGAAATGACTATGGACAACTTGGTCACCAATATTAGAGCAACGACGTGATGTTATTGAAGCATGCTTTGTTAAAGCTTTTTGAAGATGCAGATCTTGTGTAAGTAAGGGCCAGTAACGTTCACAGATTTTCCGAATTTCGTACCAGCCGGTGTCAAAATTGCCAATCATTCTAATACAGGTATCCGTATTTTTATGTTTATCCTGTAAAGTCAAATCACGGTTAGTAAGGAGGGCATTTTGATATGCTCTCTTAAGGCATCGATTAGGGTATCCTTTCTGTCTGAACATCGCCCTTAGGTCCTTAGCTTTAATCTTGAAATCTTCCAGAGATGAACAGGTTCTTCTTAAACGGATATATTGTCCCGTTGGTATTCCCCGTTTAAGGGGAGGGGGGTGAAAACTTTCCCAATTAAGGAGATTATTGGTTGCTGTCTCCTTTCTATACAGTGTGGTCATTATTTGTCCGTCAAGGGATTTACTAATCGAGACATCTAGAAAATTAATAGTGTGTTTCTGAATTTCGAAGGTAAACTTAAGGTTTAAATCATTCTGATTGAGTTTATTTACAAAGTTAATGAAACTATCACAACTCCCATCCCACAGAATGAAAATATCATCGATATAACGTTTCCATTCAATGATTTTATGATGATATTCAATAAATTCTGGACCATTAACAACAAACTGTTCCACCAACCTAAGTGTAGGTTGGCGTAGGAAGGTGCCATGGATGTTCCCATGGCAGTCCCAGTGATCTGCCTGTAAAACTTATGGTCGAAAAGAAAGAAATTGTGTGTAAGTACAAATTGCAGTAATTGTAAGACAAAAGTAGTGTGTTTCCTATGTCTTTCACCTCTACGATCCAAATAGTATTTTACGTGCTCGAGTCCTAAATTATGAGGAATGCAGCTATATAGTGACTCAACGTCCAAACTACATAGAAGTACATTCTCTTTCAGAGTAAGATTTGATAAAAATTGGAGCATCTGTGTAGAATCTCTAATAAAGGAGGGAAGCTCACACACAAAATTCTTCAAAATTTGATCAATATAAACACTGGCATTCTGTGTGAGATTATCGCAACCAGAGACTATGGGACGTCCTGGAGGAGGTTGGATTTTTTTATGTATTTTAGGTAAGGCATAAAAGGTGGCAATTCTAGGATTAACTGGTTTCATGAAATTATATTCTTTCTCAGTAATTAGCCCTTCCTCACGCGCATCCATCAGTATGTTGTTAAGGTCATTAGAGAATCTATTAGTAGGATTCTGGGTTAATACCCCATACGTTTTTTCATCTGTGAGGATCTTCAAAACCATATTTTTATATTGTTCTGTACTTAGTATGACAATATTACCGCCTTTATCTGCTTTCTTAATAGTTATTTGATCATCTTCTTTTAAAGTTTTTAAGGCTTTAAATTCCTCTTTTGAGATGTTATGGTCATGAGATGAATTTATAGCAGAATCATCAATTTTTTCAATCTCTTGGCATACTAACTTGCAGAACATTTCGATGTTACTATAGTCACTAATTTGTGGTGTAAACAGACTCTTAGGTTTAAACCTAAGAGTCTGTTTACACCACAATTAGTGACTATTTTGAAAGCAGATAAAGGCGGTAATATTGTCATACTAAGTACAGAACAATATAAAAATATGGTTTTGAAGATCCTCACAGATGAAAAAACGTATGGGGTATTAACCCAGAATCCTACTAATAGATTCTCTAATGACCTTAACAACATACTGATGGATGCGCGTGAGGAAGGGCTAATTACTGAGAAAGAATATAATTTCATGAAACCAGTTAATCCTAGAATTGCCACCTTTTATGCCTTACCTAAAATACATAAAAAAATCCAACCTCCTCCAGGACGTCCCATAGTCTCTGGTTGCGATAATCTCACACAGAATGCCAGTGTTTATATTGATCAAATTTTGAAGAATTTTGTGTGTGAGCTTCCCTCCTTTATTAGAGATTCTACACAGATGCTCCAATTTTTATCAAATCTTACTCTGAAAGAGAATGTACTTCTATGTAGTTTGGACGTTGAGTCACTATATAGCTGCATTCCTCATAATTTAGGACTCGAGCACGTAAAATACTATTTGGATCGTAGAGGTGAAAGACATAGGAAACACACTACTTTTGTCTTACAATTACTGCAATTTGTACTTACACACAATTTCTTTCTTTTCGACCATAAGTTTTACAGGCAGATCACTGGGACTGCCATGGGAACATCCATGGCACCTTCCTACGCCAACCTACACTTAGGTTGGTGGGAACAGTTTGTTGTTAATGGTCCAGAATTTATTGAATATCATCATAAAATCATTGAATGGAAACGTTATATCGATGATATTTTCATTCTGTGGGATGGGAGTTGTGATAGTTTCATTAACTTTGTAAATAAACTCAATCAGAATGATTTAAACCTTAAGTTTACCTTCGAAATTCAGAAACACACTATTAATTTTCTAGATGTCTCGATTAGTAAATCCCTTGACGGACAAATAATGACCACACTGTATAGAAAGGAGACAGCAACCAATAATCTCCTTAATTGGGAAAGTTTTCACCCCCCTCCCCTTAAACGGGGAATACCAACGGGACAATATATCCGTTTAAGAAGAACCTGTTCATCTCTGGAAGATTTCAAGATTAAAGCTAAGGACCTAAGGGCGATGTTCAGACAGAAAGGATACCCTAATCGATGCCTTAAGAGAGCATATCAAAATGCCCTCCTTACTAACCGTGATTTGACTTTACAGGATAAACATAAAAATACGGATACCTGTATTAGAATGATTGGCAATTTTGACACCGGCTGGTACGAAATTCGGAAAATCTGTGAACGTTACTGGCCCTTACTTACACAAGATCTGCATCTTCAAAAAGCTTTAACAAAGCATGCTTCAATAACATCACGTCGTTGCTCTAATATTGGTGACCAAGTTGTCCATAGTCATTTCTCAACTGCAAATTCTCCAAAAACTAGTTGGTTGAGTAAACCACCTATTGGCACGTTTAAATGTGGTAAGTGTAAAGGCTGTAGATATATACAGAAAGATTCTAAAGAATTCACTAACTTCGATAATAGTGAAAGCTTCACTGTTAAAGATTTCTCTAATTGCAATACATCTGGTATAGTGTATCTTCTTACGTGTAGTTGTGGGGTTAAATACATTGGCAAAACCTTTCGTCCACTGAAATTAAGAATTTTAGAACATGTACGTTCAGTACGCTACCCAAGGGATACTCCAATATCGAGACATTTACGTCTTAAACATCAGAATAATGCCGAAGGTCTTAGGTTTATGGTCATTGAACAGGTCCGGATTGGACCTAGAGGTGGAAACTTCGATAAAAAACTTCGTCAAAGAGAAGCCTACTGGATTTATAAATTGGGAACAAAAAATCCAGGCGGCTTAAATGAAGGTTTTACTTTCACTCCCTTCATTGATAATACCACTTGAGTCACCTGCCATACTGTATGTATTTACATACTTAGCTTTACAACTTTTTGCGTTATGGTAATTTGTTTATTAATTTGTTTACACATTTCACTATTTTCTTAATAACTGGGACATCCGTATACTCATAAATTTTATTTTTTGATTGGCATGTTTTCTTCTTTTTATGATACTAGATTGGTCTGTCTGAATTCCTCGAGTATTAATGTTTTTTCTTGCACCTTAGAGCCCCCTAATTCAAGGTTCTGGTTCCCTTGTGTTATGTCTTAGATCAGCTGGTGAAACTTTAATGTACAAAATAGACCAGCCCCTTTCTCCAGCGACATCGTTGGTTATTTAACAATAAGATATTTTTTCCATATTGGTATGGGAACTTTCTCCGAGTAACCGAGGGTTTCCTAGTAATGAGACTCTCTCTCCATATTAGTAGGGGAGAGTCCTAAGGGAAATGATGTGCAGGCTCGATCCTTAACCACATGTCTAATTTACATATTCAATTACTCAGTCTCCATATTGGTATGGGAATCTTGTTGATAGCCGATTGCTGTCTAGCAAGGAGATTCTTTCCTCCATATTGGAAGGGGACCTTTCGGTGCTTAAAATCTCAGTTCCAATTGAAATGACGTGTTATTCTGAAGTCACATGCCTAATCACATGTCCAATTTACATATGACGTGTCTTATCAATTTGAAGGGTATATATGGATGCCCCCGGTATGAGTAACATCACTCCTGATGAAGCCGTGACCCTAAAACGGCGAAACGCGTTGAGTTTTTTACTCAGAGTATGATACTCTTTTAACAGTCACTTCTTTTCAAATTAATGCTTCTGAAAAACCCTTGGGTTGAATTGTGGCGTGGCCACTATTTGTATGACTCTATACTCTAAAACAATTTGCTACATCTTGCTAAATGTCGCAGTAATTATACACCAATGATATGGAATTGTGGTAACTGTTCAGAAATTATTTGATAACATCATAGTCGTGTACGGTGATATGGTTAAAACGTAACCTAATAACGATCTACATTTTATGATAATCAGTGTGTGCTGAATATTGGAATATTGGGCTGAATGCAGACCCTCACGATATATTATATCTACCTTAATTAAGCTTGTTAGCTGGATTATTTTACCAAAATTTTGGTGTGTTATATCTGATTCTGGACTAATTTCCTTATGTGGCTACATACAATACCATCAATATTTTACAAGCCATTTATCGACACAGCTTGATAATATATCTATATGTTTACCTGTATGTTCCATGCTCCTATATCACTGTACAGCAAGTGTTGTAGCATTATCTGAAAGTTGGTTGATAGGACGATTCTATGTGGCTACCTGTTTTGTCAAGCTAAACTATTTGTGGGATTACCTCTATGTGTATGGTTACCTATAGGACAATTGAATGTTCTTTCTAAATTCACCCCATGTAAATGGTTACGTTTATATTAATTATATGATTCTATTTTTTCCACAATTAATAATATCTTGTCAAATATTGCGGCAATCCTAAACCAATTGTATGGCAATTGCTTTGAAATTATGTCCACTTGATCACCAATCTAAGTGTATCCTTTCGTGAGACTACACTCGTCTATACGTTTCTATATAAGACAATTGAATGTCCCCTTTAAAATTCAATTCATTAAGTGTCCACCGGCTGTGCCATGTATAGATGTATTGGATATTGAATGAACTAATGCTGATATCGCAATATGCAACTTAATGAAGGTTCCTGTCGGGCTAGCTGACCATCTTGCTTAAATAGATATATAAGTGACTTGATTAAGTCTCCTTCGGCAATTTGACATTCTATATCATGTGTTTATTTAAACCATAGAATCTCCGATATGGCTGAGTGTGCTAATTAAGCATTCCAATACATTGGTCTGGGAGGTCATCTGATACCAATTTTGGTGTCCCATTTATAACTACTGGTCAGTTTCAAGCACCTTCATTTGATAAAATTGTAGTCCTGCTATAGGAATTGATTTTCGCCAACTCTTGGCTGGAACGTTTTTGACGTAGCACATTGTTCTACTTTTGTGGTTCACATTTCGGCATAACCATCTTATACCTACAATAGAGACATTATAACTTTACGTGCCTAATTAAACCATAGAATCTTCGATATGGCCGTGCGTGCTAATTAAGCATTCCATTATATTGGTTTGGGAGGTCACCGGATACCAATTTTGGTGTCTCATCTATAATTGTTGGTCGGCTCCAAGTACCTTTATATGATAAAATTGTGTAATTGCCATAGGAATTGAAGTTTGCCAATTATCGGCTGGAATGTTTGATTGTAGCACATTTTTTCTAACCCTGTGGTTCATAATCTTGGCATAACCATCCTATACCTTTAATAGAGCCATACTTTCTGTATATATAACCCGTAATTGGGAACCCTCATTCTCAGGGTGCACCATCACCAACTGGTCCTAAAAGGACAGGTGTTTAGTCCTTGTGACACATCAGAACGCATTATCATTGTCCTCCACTGTGTTTTTTATGTATGTTTTTCATTATGTGTGAATTAGTTTTTCATTATTATCCTTAATAAAGTTGTTTCTTGTTTTTTTCATTAATTATTATCGGGTTACCCCCCTTTCCTTGGAAGTATAAAGTGCTTCCGCTACTTTGTTGTTTTAACAATGATGCTGCACTAATGATTTTCTTCTATGGGGGGCGGTTGCTAAAAATCACGTAATTTCCCCCCAAAAAAATGTAACGGGTTCCCATTTCTAATTTTTTTAACAAGCGCACCCCATAGAAAATATTACCGCAAACGCTCGCATGATAAAATGTGAAAAAAAAACTTTACACACTGTAGATTATTGAAAATTCGAATTTTATTGCATTTTTTGTTATAATATTCAGGCAGGACATGACGTATACATATAATATACGCGCCCGTACTGATGTGCCTACTCGTCTCCATCACAGCGCTGTGATGCTGCAATGGGGCCGCTCGCAATACTGCGATGGACGCCGGTAGTAGGCACGTCAGTACGGGCACACACAGTGCGCTCATCTGACACCAGCCTTATACAAGCTGTACACTCACTACTTTACAAGGTAGCAAAGTGTCATTTCTTCAGTGTTTTCACATGAAAAGATATAATAAAATATTTACATAAATGTGAGGATTGTACTCACTTCTGTCACACTGAAATACTGTATCTTGAGGCCACTGTCAGAGAAGCGCACGAGATGCACCCGTACTGACGTGGCTTCCGGCGTCCTTCGCAGCGTTGTGACTCCAGACGGGCGTCGAGTGGAAGGTGGCCAGACGGGTTTCGAGTGAAAGGAACGTCCACTCTCACGGACGTTCCTTCCGCTCTCCAATGACGCTCGTCTGACCCCAGCTTTAAAGTACACAAAACTCTTAACCAAGTGGGTTAGATTTTTTCTATATTCGAGTAAGCTAATTCCCGGTGTGTTTCTGCCTGATCAACAAAATCACATACATGCATCTCGCCATCTCTCAGAGAGCTCTCTCATGAGTAACTGTTAGCGGCTCCTCTGTTTTACAGTTCGAGCTGCTAATGTGCAGCAATGGAGAGCTGCTAGTGGATAAAGGCTTTCACTGAATTTTTCCATTTGGAACAATCCAGCCGATCTTTGCAAACATAAGTCACATGTTTAATATTTAGCTACAGCCATCTCACGTATATTCTCATGGACTTAGATGGACATGAAAAGTGACTCATGATCATTCTATTAAGAAAGTTACCAGGTATAATAATACTATATTATACTAAGCTATTAATCAAATATAGATTGTGGTTTAAAATGAGCTGGGAAAATAGTAGACTTGATAATCTTGAAAGGTTGCTGTCTGCAGTAAAATTCTATGTTACAGAAAATAAGGACTGTGGTTAAATACTTTTTCAGCATAAACCTAACATTAACACTATAAAGACTTACCTCTTCAAGTTTCTCTACGCGGCCAACAATTTTCGTAGTTACAGTGTGCATCTTCAGCAGGTCTAATCCATAAAATGCCCCTTCCAGCATCTCTATTATTGTGGATAGCTAGAAGAAAGAGACGCTATTAATAATATTTAAAAAAATTAATGTTAAAACGGTGTTAAGGGTCATTCAATCATACATTTCCCCATTGTTCAATTGCGCCTATATCTTGCCATAGCCCTATGTACGCACTTCATTGTGCCATTGCATAGTACTTTCTTGTGGCACACTTGTGGCTCATTCACCACATTGAGATGCCATGGCAGGTTGGTTGAAAATCACTTATTTAGCTAAATAAATTACTAACAAATTAACTTTTATTTAACACACTTTGGGCTACATTACATATTTTGCGGTAAAACGGGGACACTAGGGAGAAAAAAATGCACCCGCAGTTTTCTCCCTATCGCCCCCATTTTACTGGGAAATTACAATGCAGGTGCTTAGAAAGCTGCCTGCATTGTTAGCGGGGGCTAAGCCCCGGGAGGCATGCATAGGACTCCATAGGTCCATAGGACTCCATTGAAACAGACTGTGGCAGTCACATGACCTGCTGGATCTCGCCTCACGAGATCCGGCTGGTCAGCATAGTGATCCGCAGGGAGAGACTGGGGGACTTTGTGACACTGGTCATGTGACCCAGCAGCGTGATCCTCCATGGAGTCCTATGGACGCAATGGAGGAGATGCTGGGACAGCGCTATAGCAGTTTTAGCTCAGTTTTAGCTCAGAGCAGCTGATTGTGCCCTCAGTGTTTGAGTATGCCATCGCTACCCATTCTCTTGCAAAGCCACTTTTATAAACCTTAAAAATGGATTCACTGCATAAAAAAAAGAAAAATAAAGGTTTTTTTTAGTGTTCCAGGAAGGAAAAAATAATATTGAGTGCAATATGCTTTTAGCTAGAACTTGTTTTATGAAAACCATAGTTAAAATCCATCGATGTAATACTTATTTTCCTATGCTGTGATGGAAAATGTGGCTAAAGTGTATGTTCTATAATGAGTTGGTTTCAATAGAGAATTATTACAGAAAAAGAGTACTTGAAATGTACTTTTGAGTTAGTGCAGCAAAGAAGCACACTTTCTATTTAACTACAATGTCAACGTGGGTGATATCTAGTCTGGAATTGATTATGTATGTAAACATATATTGTCCTGTGTAATGCATTCTCTTAAAACCACATAGTAACAAGTGAACCACAGCAGAATGATAACTACACCCAAGGTGGCCACTGCTGTGTTATTACATTGCAGCCAGTTACTAAGTTACTTTCTTTGTTCCCACCAACATGGTTCTTTATACATACAGCTTGCAGTGTTTATATCTATGTACATGAAATGTGGCATCAGAAGTAGCTCAATTCAGCATAGAAGCACATCAGATTATGGACTCAGTGACTGCATCCATAGACTAGTGAGGAACTGACAAAACAAAATTCTGCATTTTACAAAGCTATGGCTTAAAGTTACCCAGTCTGAAGCGCTCACCAATATGTAACATACTGTACTGGGGAAAAAATTCCTGCTTGACCCCAGATGGCAGTCGGATTTCTCCTTGGATCAAACAGCTTTTACGAACATATTAAATAGTATAACCCCTAATACTATGTTTTGCAGGAAGTCATCTAGTCGTTGTCTTAAATGTCTGTAACTCTGGCCCAACCACCTCAACAGGCAGAGAATTCCACAGCTTTATTGTTCTCATTGTAAAATAACCCTTCTTATGCTTCAGGCTGAATTTCCTTACATCCAGTCTAAATGGGTGACCTCGTGTCCTGTGTATAGTCCTATTTAGTGGCGTAGTGTGGGTTGTCAATGCCCGGGGCAAGGCAAGAATTGCGCCCCCCCAACCTGTGGACACATTAACACACGGATTCCTTTCCACCAGCAGAGCGTAGTTATGTGAGGTGGTGTGCACTGACTGCAGGGTTCGTCCCATATTTCCATGTATGTGTGCATGCACCCAGGCTTTGCCCTGGGAAGTCTGCTTGGGACACAGTATGGGGTCATGCTGCTGGGAATTTGCTCGTCACAGAAGGGGCTGTTGTGTGGTTACAATGTTATTCCTTCATAGAGCGTTGCATGCAGGGGCAGAGAAATGTCCTGTGACAGGTGTCACGCAGAGCAGATACTGGCAGCAGACGAGGCTAATCTCCATGCTCCCACCACTGGCAGCCAGGAAGTGAGGGGGAGGCTGCACTCACACTTCCTGGCACGCTGCCCATGAGATGGAGGGGTAGCCTGCTCCCTGCCCCCTGCCCCAGGTCACATGCAGGCTGCTGTTGACAGTCCCGGTGCACTGCGGGTCACTAGAACAGAGGGCGCACTGGGCTCTTCGTGCGTGCACACACACTGCCATTTTAGCACACCTCTCGGATCATGCTCCAGCAGGGTGGCCCCTGGTCTCCCCTCGGGATCCCTCTGCCTGGCTTTGCTGTTAATGGCCTACATGCCTCTCCAGCAGCTGTCACAGCCAAAGCTCACAGGCAAGCAAACGCTTGCGAGGGGCATGCCCTAATTCATATTTCTCTCGTTTTCAAGTATGTCCTGGGTGGTGAGTATGTACTGTTGGGTGTCTTACCAAGGACACTTACTGGAGAGGTGCTCTTGATGGGATTTGAACCTGTGTCTCCACAGTTATAGAGCAGTGATGTTACCTCTACTCCACCCAGCCGGTACATTTTAGAAAAATGGGAATATTTTTTACATTGAAACCTACGTGATTCGCCTGAGTAAACCTGTTGAATGAAACCACTGTAAATCAGGGCATTTCACTGACATTTCAATGCTGTTTGGTGTTCTCTAAATAGACTAACCATTCCTTCTCTATTGGGATTTCACTGCTGCCGTACAGCACAGTATTTTGCTGGCAATTTGCCAATATTTGGCAAATTGTCATCTTTTTGAATAGCCGAATGGCCACGAAATTGCGCCGTGCGGGGAAATTCACTGTTCGATGTAACTTCTTAGCTAATTCGGTGCTCTCTGAATAACCCCTAAAGAGCAACGAATGGTGAATTCCATTGTATGGTGCAATTTCGTGGCCATTCAACTATTCAGAGAGCTGTAAATTCTCCAAATACTGACGAATTGACAGCGAAATACGGTGCAGTTCACCTCAGATCATCGTAATTCTGTGATCTTTAGCGGCAGTGATATTGTCCCATTGAGAAGTAATGGTTAATCTATTCAGAGAGGCTGAACTGCACTGAAATGTTGCGAAATTCCCATTTTTTTCCCCCACCGAGTTTTCGGTGGTTCAGTTCGACAGGGTTAAACAGGTGAATCCCATAGGATTCAATGTAAAAAAAATATTATCATTTTATTGTTTTTTTATTCAACCATTTATTCTTTTCAGTTCTAGCAAAAAGCCTTTTTTTTTAGGTATTGCTCTGGATTTTTGCTTAGGTGAAAGTTTTGATTCCTTTTTATTTTTTTTATGAGTGTACTTTTATTCTGTAGCAGATAGACATGTGCACAGCATAAAATTTCGTTTTGAACTAATGAATTAGTCCTAAAATGCAATTTATTTAGTTGCTAAAGAAATTCGTTTTCAGTTCTTTAGTATGAAAACTAATTTCATTCATCCTAAAACCAGTGGATACAATTACTATTGTAGTGGCTCCTCAGATCGCTGAGATTGCTGCTTGTTACAGTATCTCTCACTCTCAGCACAATGTGTCAGACAAAGCTGTTACAGTAACTGACTGCTGCTCATCACAGCGCTCAGAGTTTCAGTAAAACTAGTAAATAATATTTTTATATATAAGAGGTTATAACAATATTATTTCCTTGTTTTACTGAAACTCTGAGCGCTGTTACAGTCAGTTACTGTAACAGCTGAGCCTGATACATTGTACTGAGAGATAATATAACAAGCAGCCGATCTCAGCGCACACAGCCACTGGATTTAAAGGGCTAAAAAAAAGGTCATCTCTGTATAATGTATAGAACATCCTCCTGCATTAATACCCCTCTCTGTATAATGTAGATAACATCCTCCTGCATTAATTAATACCCCTGTCTGTATAATGTATAGAACATCCACCTGAATTAATTAATGTCCCTCTCTGTATAGAACATCCTCCTCAATTTATACCTTTCTCTGTATAATGTATAGAACATCCTCCTCCATTAATTAATGCCCCTCTCCGTATAGAACATCCTACTCAGTAGGACCTACTGCATTGGCATGTGGAGGGTGCAGAACTTCGGAATGCAATGCTTATCCAGCACAGGAGAGGGAACTTTTACTTAAACTTTGTATCTCTGTGGGGGAGAGAGACAGGAATATAAAAGCAGGGAAAAGGGAAAATATTAACGCAAATCGGTCTGAAAGCTCAGAGAAGAGATGACTGGTGCAAATTTATTTTTAGAATAAAATAAAGCACTTTAAATCCAGGGAAAACATTCAAATAAATCACACTGAAGGCTCATAATGACAGAATAACTGTGAGAGCTGGATACTAAATGTATCAGATGTAAAAAAAAACTTTATAACAAGCAGCACTGGGAGAGGAGAGGGACTTTATATAAAATGTTTATTAGAGGAGGAAAGGGGGATAGTGCTCCTGGATAATATAAAATGTATCAGACCTAACCCCTATTATGCAGAGCGGGAGGGGAGATAACACACGTTTTATAAAGTCCCTCTCTTCTCCCAGTGCTGCTTGTTATAAAGGTTTTTTTACTATCCAGCCCTCCTCTGTCATTAGCTTTCAGTGTGATTTATTTGAATGTTTTCCTTCTCCAGCTGCTTTTATCATTTTGTCTGCCTCATAGACATGCAAGGGTTAAGTAAAGGTTTCGTCTCCTGTGCTGGCTGTCTGTGCTGCGAGTGAGTATTCTGAAGCTCTATCACTGTCAGATTTTCGGGTAGGGGTCGGGAAGGATTACGCATACAAACCTTTTCTGTAGCTTTGCGATGTTGCGCTCTTCATTGCTGGTCTCCTTCACTCAATGTAATATCACAAAAAGGACTAAAACTAAAATGTAGTGCATTTTAATTTAGTTTCGTTTTTTGTACTGAGCAGTTTCGTATCTCTTGAGTCATATGAAAACTAAATTATTCCAAAATTCGGACTAAATCATTTAGGACTATAACGAATGCACATGTCTAGTAGCAGACCATTTTATATATTTTTTAATAGTACCTTTTATTATATTTATGTATTTTTATTGTTTTAAATGCCTTTTAAAGAATAGCAGTTTTTTAATTTATTTTTTTACCCCCTTTGGTGACGGATTGGCTTTATTTGGTGGCGTGCAGTGGTCGGCGGATCATCGGCGGTCGGTTGCACAGTCCAAAATGCCCAGGCCTATGTTTTGTTACAGTCCGGTCCTGCTTACCTCCATGTGACTGTGGCATGCCACAGGAAGAGACCACTCCCAGCAGAGATGTAACACAATGTAACATGTCAATGGTTATTTAATTAGTTAAGTCACCAATAGAGAAGCATGGGACAGAGGGACACATAGCATCACTAGCTGAACTGAATGACTGGACAAATGAAATAGAGATTCTTCAGAGAACTGAAAAAAAACAAAAATCTGTATATTTTTATTCTTGTTATTATCCTTTATTTATATAGTGCCACAAATTCCGTAGCATATTTCAAGATCGATGTATAAGGGATTGATACATTAGAATACCAGTAGTGTTCTACTATATTTGAATAAAGATGCATTGGCAAGGCAAAAATGCTTAATCAATGATACACTTTGCAGTCTTATGATGTAACACATCATGTTGCTATTTAAGCAAGCTGCTGCCTCAATGCGGTCTATAAAGGTGACTGTAATGTATAGTAGTGATTTAGCCAGCAGAGTGACAGCAGCTGGCGGGATGTCAGAAAGTAAATGTGCATTCCAGAATTCACAGCGTTCAACAGCTTCTTTATGAGATAGTCTACATCATATGTTTTTTTTCTATTTGAATGTCACAGACCAAACGGCTGCTTCAAATATGCCAACACATTGGAGCTGAAGAAAATTTACAAGCACTTAGTAGTACACTCTAGTGCCTTTTTAACTTTCTGTGAATCGATTCAACATGTTACAACAAGCATTTTCCTTATTTAAATTTAATAATTTATTTCTTGTCTTTAGAGGATTAGCCATATTTACAACAAAGTATCATCACACTTCTCTTGACCACAGCACATAGGATCCTTTTTTCACCCTAGCCTTTTGTATTAATGAGTGAACCATTAAGTGTGACAACCGTACTCGTTATTGTTAATGGCTCCCCTGCTCACTCAAACTTCTCTAGCAGCTCGGCTGTTGCGGCAAGTTTCTGTACATTAAATGGTTTCTATACTTTTTATAGGTGATCAATAGGAAGCTCTAATCTGGAGGCAGCTGGAAAATAACAAACAATTCCAAGATCACTTGTCCAATTAACAAGAAAATACTGTGGGCCACATTACATTCTCCACACTAAAACGGGGGCGGTAGGGAGAAAAAACTGTGCCCGCAGTTTTCTCCCCACTGCCCCCATTTTAGTGTGGAATTACAATTCAGGCGCTTAAAAAGTTGCCTGCATTGTTACCGCGCGCAATGCCCCGGGATGCTCGCGGCAGCACTGAGCGCCGCCGTGAACATCCACTCGATGGAGCCCATAGGACTCCATTGAGCCAGACGCCGGCTGTCACATGACCTGCCGGATCTTGCCTCGCCGGTTGGCGTAGTGATACGCAGGGGGAGACTGAGGAACTTTTTTCCCCCAGTCTCGCCCTGCTCCCACCGGACAGAGGAGGCAGTTGGAGCCGCGGTCCTCGCCGCGGGACAGGAGGTGAGTATCTGATCACTTTTTTTTTTTTTTTTGTCTGTGTTCTGCAGAAGCGGAACCCGTTAACACCAAGTCCTGGCTGTGGTTAACTTTCTGTTAACTGCGGCCAGACGTTAATCAGCGCTATGAGGTTTTAGTTTGTTTCAATGGCCATTGCAAAGTAAGCTCACTCGCCCCTTCAAGGCACCTCTTTGTAGAGTGAGTACCTAACCAATGTACCAAAAGCCGCTCTACTGAGCAGCTCCATGCCCCTCCTGCTGCTTTTCAGCTAAGGAGAGGCAGAAAGATGGTGGGTTTTATTTATACACGCACCAAACACTTCCCATTTGGGGGTTAAAACAAAAACATGGAAAAAAAACAGCAGCAAAACGACGAACTGGTGTTACAAGCATAATATAAATACAGGAAAAAATGGCGTCGCGCCCATACTCACCGGAGCAGCTGCAACAGCCAGGAGTAACAGCCAGTTAATGTATAAAACATGACAAGAGAAAAAAGGTGTCATCTGCGCTCGTTTCTATGTATTTCCATGTACAACATTGTACAAAAGATGACACCTTTTTTCTCTGGTTATGTTTTATACATTAACTGGGGTGTTACTCCTGACTGTTGCAGCCGCTCTGGTGTGTATGGGCGCAACGCCATTTTTTCCTGAATGTTAATCAGCACTAGCACTAGATTGTAATACTAACGCTGATTAACACTTTGTGCTACCCATGTTAAGTATAGGGAGCACAAAAGTACAGTAACCTCGCGCTGAAAAGCGCAAGGTACCAAACGCAAACGGGATACTTCATCTGATTGTAATATGAGGTAGCCACCGCAGCTAACGTTATTGCTCACGCAGATGAGCGTTAACTTTAGCACCTAGATTGTATGTGGCCCTGTGTCTTTTTGCTTTCTTTTTTTTGTTTTGTTTTGTTCTGTTACCTTCTTTCCTTTCAACTCAGGCTTGGAACCTCTGTTTTTCAGTTTTCTCCCTGTTCTGGACCTAACTAGATTGGATTGCAATACTTTTTGTGCAATCTTTCTGTTTAGGCACTGCGCTGCCATTATTTTTTTCCACTCAAAAAATAACATTAA